>CANYLF016069915.1:0-10214 GCA_948193215.1 Bocquillonia castaneifolia
ATTACATAAATATGTTTTTAATTCACTCAGTGAGGTCTGACTCCCCTCAATTATTTTTCAGGATTCTTCTCAGACCTCAGTTGTAAGACCTATACGCCGGTCTCTTTCTTCCCCGGCTAATTTGAGTACGTTATAGTACTATCATTCATATGTATGAACTCTAGAAGCTGCAGTAGTATCGTTTGAGGTTTTAATGTGATATGTATATACATATATTTTATTATGAGGCATATGGTTGAGAAAGTATTTTAATATTTTTGTAAGTTAATAATGTTTATGTTGATGAAAGCCCGAGAGAGGCATCCAGCTAGTATGCTAGTTATGATGATATTTATTATATTGTAATAACGGATTTTATATGTTTTATTTGGCAAGTATATATATTGTTTTGTGTTAAACCAGAATATGTAATTCTAGAGTGTTATGTGAATATATGTTTTTATCAGGTTTAGGCTTGCCACGGGTTCCGGTAGCGAATAGCTTTCCCGTTCCCTGGCGCCGGTCACGTACTCTGGGTTCGGGTCGTGACAAATAAACATAAAAGTGTATCAAACATATGGTGAACCACCAATCAAAGCCCAAAAAAGGTCATGAAAAAGTGCTAGAGGATAAAAACACAATAAAAACATGCAATGTATATGAAAGAGATGGATGAAAATAGGTCAACATCTTAAGGATCTTCCTCCACATGAGGAGGTGAAGTAACAACCCAAACATGAGGAGCATTGGCAGAACCAAACTTCAGATTAGTCGACTACTCGGTAATCACTGTCTTATGACCAAAGGAGCCAGAAGGATCAACAAACGGTGGTGGCGGGGGTGGAGGTGGCCAAATCATCTCATTGGTGATGTAGCGGTGCCTCTAAATATAAGTAACTCTCTGCTCAAGGCGATCCATGCGACCATCAAGCCTGTCTCCTGAGGCATTAACCTCCTCGATCACTCTATTCCTAATCACATCCATATTACTTATCACCTGCCGAAGCTGCTGCTCCATATTAAGATCAAGGGGTCCTCCCTCAAAACGAGGTCTATTCCTATGTGTATATGTGTGAGTGAATAGAGGGATAGCAGGTTTAGCTCTCTAAGAGCTTGTAGTAGCACCAGTAGCAACAATAATAACAACTTCCTCAGAATCAAGTTGGTTAAAAGAATCATCAAGCTCTGCGTCTAGGTCATCATCAGCCGCTATCTCACTGGAATCCTCAACCCTAGCTTTAACTGAACTGAACCCTTTGTTCTAGAGTGGCTGTAGTAGAAGGAGCAGTCTGATGGTAATAAACCCAGCTCGCACCTCTCTTAAAAAAGACCCTACTATTCCTGATTAGGCTCATCCCTAATATGTAGTCCCTAAGAAGCAATACATTAACTGGCCTTGCCGTACCCTGAGGACCAAAGCTCCCATTCTCTTTGTTAGAAGAGTAATGAAGCCTCCAATGTTGACAGCTCCCTTGTTCTTGTAGTTTATCTCCTTCAAGCTGACTTGAAAGAACCACTCAACCTGTACTAGTTCCTTCTTCTCCCAGTTATAGATAATAAACAACTCCATGTTGTTTATCTTCTCATTACTCTAGCCTCTGCAGAGAATAGAAAAGAAGAGAAATCTCTGCAGATACCAGTGCAGAGGACTCTATAGCAACGAAGCAGTAGTGCTACCTCATTCAAAAGAGTCTGAGGCAATCGTTTTCCAAAAAGGGTGTCTATTGTGCATGTTAAAACCAGAAGAATTGCAGTTCCCAGTAGACTTAAATCCCAAATGCCTATCAAACTCTCAAGGAGATAGGTTATATCTCGTGTCCATCAAACAAAAGGACATAGAAAACTTGGGCTACTCAGGTGTATCTACTGTAGTGTTGAGTTCATTGGTCCTCAAAAACTCTTTAACTAGAGAAGGGTGAATAGTCCTAGCCTTAAGAGCTATAATAGACAGGTCAAGATATTCTAATGCTTCATCCATATCTATCTCTCTCTCTCTCTCTCCCTAAAGTCCTCAAAGTGTTTATACACATGTATCTAGATTATTTAAACGTCCTTTGCTTAATTTCACCAAGCGTAGCTGCACTACAAGAAAAACGTGAATCTGCGATGGATACTTACCGTCGTAGAAAATGTGAATTTGTGACTGGTTGGTCGTAGTTTTGCGACTAGGACATAAATGAAATCATTTCTGCGACGGATTCTTTATATCCGACGCAAATCTAGTTGCAAAAACATGGTGGGGCTTAGTGCGAAAATATTGCTTTTAGTGCGAAAGATTTTTGACAAAATTTGGAAGTATCTGCGGCGGAAAGCCGTTGCAAATTTACGTCGAACGATTGTGTTCCGTCATAAATGTTTGGGCAGGATAACCAAAAATTTGAGTTACAAATCTGCGATGGATGCGTCTGATCTGTGATGGCCTATCCGTAACAAATGATTGAGCTTTTATAAAACAGTAGCAACAGTTAGGATTTCTGCCTCCCCGCCCCCCTCTCTCTCACTCTCTCAGCTTTCTCTCTCTCTCTCTCTCCCTCTCCTTCCCTCTAACTCTTCGCCCTCTCCCACAACACCATCTCCACCATCACCGACGTCCATTTCCTCCACCTGAAAAAGCAACGATAGTGACAAAGACAGACGAGGAAGAAACAATAGCGGCGGCGGCGGTGTTCTTCATCTCCAGCTCCAGTAGCGACGCTCCGGTCTTCTTCTCCTTCGTCGTCAGCGACCAGGTAATATTCTTCCCTTTTTTTTAATTTTTTTTGTCTTTTTACTTTAGTTGTTGTTAATTAAATAAATAATTATTATTTAAGGTTAAATGAATTTGTTAGAATTATTTAGGGTGTAATTAATTTTTTTAGAGTTTATTTTATTTATTTAATGATTTTTAGTTTAGTTTAATAATAATAATAATTTATTTTAATTAAAAAAATTATCATAATATTCTGATTTTATATAATAATATTATTAGTATTCTGTTTTATTTAATAATAATAATAATTGGCCACGGCAATAATAGGGCCTATCTTCGCGATATTCAACGCCCTGTTATTAGCGCATCCCCTTTATACATTGTTTTAGGTGCTACCGCGCAAGGAATTATGACTTGAAGACTGTTCAATTCAACATGATTCCACACTTCCATAGTCTACCATCCAGGGATACATTAGCTTTTTATGAGGGAATTCTGCAGCTTCATTACAACTTTTCCTTTGAATGGTGTTCCGGAACTTGAGCTGCAGATGAGATGCATTCCTCTAGCATTGAAGGATAGAGCCAAAACTTGGTTCATGAACTTGCCTGAAGGTTCTATGAGGACTTGGAATGATGTCAACAAGAAGTTCATCACCAAATACTATTCACAAGGCAAGACTACAGAGCTGCGAACCAAGATTAGCACTTTTTGCCAAAATGATGGTGAACTTTTCCATGAAGCTTGGGATAGATTCCAAGGCTATCTTACTCAATGTCCACATCACCAATACCCCACTAATCTATTGGTGATATTTTTTTTATGATGGATTATGTGATAATGGGCAAAATTTGGTGGACACTCATGTCAGTATTGGTATGGGTGAGAAGACTTCTGAGGAGATGTGGGATATCTTTGAGATGCTCGCTACTAACTCGTAAATGATAGCTGGTAGGAATAGGAGGAATCGTTCTGGTGATCAGCCATCTTCTGAAGTGCTCAATCATGTGGCTGATCTCACTAAGCACGTGAAAATGTTATTGGCTAGAGAGCCAAGTCAACCTAATCCTCCTGTAAATGAAGCTTACTACTTTTGTGGTCAACTTGGGCATGCATCTACCAATTGCACTTATAATGGAAATCAGAATAGAGAGGAGGCAAACTATGTGGGCAATTATGGGAACCGTCAACCTAGGAATGATCCGTATTCCAATACTTATAATCCAGGATGGCGCAACCACCCCAACTTTGCTTGGAAGGATTCAAGTCAGCCTAGTCAACCTCGACAAGGAGCTTTTGGATTCCTACTAAGGCAACCATATCAACCTCCACATCAACAAGTGCCGTCTCCACAACAAGTGCAACAACAACCAACTAAGCCTTCTTTTGAAGATATGGTGCTCAAATATATGGCGAATTAAGACACTATTGTGAAGCAATAAGGAGTCACCATTCAAAATCTAGAAGCAATTGCAAGAATGACCTCAAGGTGCTTTGCCTAGCAATACAGTTGTAAATCCTAAGGAGACGGCGATGGCTATTTAATTGAGGAGTGGCAAAGCATTAGATGAGCCATAAGCAACAAAGCAAGGTGACAAGGAGGAAGAATTGGCGCCATCTAATGAGGATGACAAGGAGCCAAGCGTGCAAGTGGAGTAACCTAAGGAGAAAGAGGTGGTTACTACGCCTGTTATACCACTAGTTCCTCTTCCCCAAAGGCTAAAGAAAAGGAAGGATGAGGAGAATTTCAACAAATTCTTGGAGATGTTCAAGAAGATTCAAATCAACATTCTATTCACCGAAGCCATTACTCAAATACCTTCCTATGCAAAATATTTGAAGGAAATTATAAGTAGGAAGAAAAAGTTGGAGGAGAAAGCTAATATAGCTTTAACTGAAGAATGCAGTGCCATAATTCAAAATCCTCTATGCTACCTACAAAGATGAAAGATCCAGGGAGTTTTACAATTCCATGCAATAGTGGTTCTTTTACTATTGATAAGTGTTTGTGTGATATGGGTGCTAGCATTAACTTGATGCCTTTATCTTTTTTTAGGACTTTAGAGATTGGTGATTTGAAGCCAACAAGGGTGTCATTGCAACTTGCTGATAGATCAGTGAAATATCATGAAGGAATCATTGAGGATGTTTTGGTTAAAGTCAGTAAATTTTACTTTCCTGTTGATTTCTTGGTTATGGATATTGGTGAGAACATAGATGTACCTATTATTCTAGGACGTCCCTTTTTAGCTACTGCTGGTGCTTTGATTGATATGAAAAATGGCAAATTAACTTTGTAATTAGGTGATGCTAAGGAAGAATTTGATGTTTTGAAAGCTGTTAGACATTTTGATTACATAGAGGATTTAAATGCTTGTTTTATGGTTGATGTGATTAATCCTTTATTGGAATTGTAATGTGCTAAGGAAATATCTAATGATCATTTAGAAACTTGTTTGCAAATGAGTTCTGACATAGAGGATGATGATAAGGAGCTTAAGGCTCAAGTTCAATATCTAGAAGGCCGCGGATTTATTCGTAGGGAGAGGTTTGAACCTCTTGAACGACCTCCCAAGGAGGGTAAACCTATAACACCTTCCAAGCCAGAACTTGCACCTTTGCGTTATCATTTGAAGTATTTATTTCTAGATAAGGAATAGACTTTGCCAATCATTGTGCGGTCAGATTTGACAAAGCTTGAGGAGCAGAAAGTCATCGAGCTTTTATGGAAGTACCCCAAGGTACTTGCTCAATGTTTGGGGGATATAAGAGGCATCAATCTAGCCTTTTGTACTCACAAAATTCTTATGAAGTTGAATCACAAACCAACCATGCAACCACAAAGACACCTCAATCCAAACATAGAGGTGGTCAAGGCAGAAGTGATTAAGTTGCTTGATGCCAGAATTATTTATGCTATTTTCGATAGCAAGTGGGTTAGTCCGGTTCAAGTGGTTCCAAAGAAGGGAGGCATGACGGTGGTTACTAACGAAAAGAATGAGGTGATCGCCATGCGTACAGTCAATGATTGGCGTGTATGCATTGATTATAGAAAGCTCAATTCAGCAACTTGCAAGGACCACTTTTCTCTACCATTCACTGATCAAGTGCTTGAGCGCCTTGCAGGTTATAAATTCTATTATTTCTTGGATGGCTATTCGGGTTACAACCAAATCCCCATTGACCCGTTAGATCAAGAGAAGACTACATTTACATGTCCTTAAGGTACATTTGCATTTCGACGTATGCCATTTGGATTATGTAATGCCCCCGCGACTTTTCAAAGGTGTATGATGGCTATTTTCTCTGATATGGTCGAAGACATTATTGAAATCTTCATGGATGACTTTAGTGTTTTTGGCAACTCTTTTGATGCTTGTTTGGCGACTTTGGAGAAGGTTCTAGCTCAATGTGAGGAAGCTAACTTGGCATTGAATTGGAAGAAATGTCACTTTATGGTTCGTGAGGGTATAGTCTTGGGGCACAAGATTTCTGAAAAGGGGATTGTGGTAGATCATGCAAAGATTGAAGCAATTGAAAAGCTTCGTATTCCTACATCCGTTAAGGATATTAGAAGTTTTCTTGGGCATGAGGGTTTCTATAGGAGATTCATTAAAGATTTCTCTAAGATTACTCGTCCTTTGTGTGCCTTATTGGGAAAGGATGTTCCTTTCAAGATGGATGATGATTGTGTTAAAGCTTTTGAGAGATTGAATAAGGAGCTGATTTCGGCGCCCATCATTACCTCACTAAATTGGGAGCTACAATTTGAGTTGATGTGTGATGCTAGTGATTACGCCGTAGGAGCCACGTTGGGACAACGCAAAGAAGGGAAGTTGCATGTTATTTATTATGCTAGCAAGTTACTTAATGATGCTCAATTAAATTATGCAACTACTGAAAAAGAATTATTAGTTATTGTCTTTACTTTTGATAAATTTTGATCTTATCTTGTAGGTTCTAAAATAATTGTTTTCACTGACCATTCGGTTTTAAAGTATTTGCTAGCAAAGAAGGATGCCAAGCCACGATTGATTAGATGGATCTTGTTACTAAAAGAATTTGATTTGGAAATCAAGGACAAGAAAGGAATAGAGAACACGGTGGCGGATCACTTATCAAGAATGCATTCAGAGAGGGAAGTAACTTTACCCATTAATGAATTATTTATTGATGAGTCATTAATGAATTACTTCACAATAAAAGAAGCGCTTCTTTGCTTCTTAAAAAGACTTTTTATAGGATGATCCCTTGTTATTCAAAAGGTGTCCAGATGGCATTATCCGACATTGTGTGCCAGAAGTTGAGGTTCCAAGTGTCATTCAACATTGCCATTCTGAACCGGTTGGTGGACATTATAGCGCGGAATGTACTGTTGCAAAGATCCTACAATGTGGATTCTATTGGCCAACTATGTTCAAGGATACAAGAGCTTTTGTCGCTACTTGTGATCAGTGCCAACGGACGGGTAACGTCGTAAAGAAGCAAGAGATGTTGCAAAAGCCAATTTTGGAAGTTGAGATATTTGTTGTTTGTTGGAAACTAATACATTCTTGTGGCGGTTGATTATGTGTCCAAATGGGTGGAAGCCGCTGCTCTTCCTACCAACAAGGGAAAAGATGTAGTGAAGTTTATTAAGAAACACATTTTTTCGAGGTTTGGAGTACCAAGAATGATTTTGAGTGACAGTGGAGTTCACTTTCAAAATCATCAATTTCGAGCCTTGTTGGAGAAATATAGATGCAAGTTCAAGACAGGGACACCATACCATCCTCAATCTAGTGGGCAAGTCGAGGTTTCAAATAGGGAGATCAAGCAAATATTGCAAAAGACGGTCGATTCTTCGTGCAGGGATTTGTCACTAAAGCTTGATGATGCCTTGTGGGCATATCGCATCGCCTTTAAGACACCCATTGGTATGTCTCCTTTTCATCTTCTCTATGGCAAAGCATGTCATTTGCTTGTTGAGTTAGAGCATCGTGCATTTTGGGCAATCAAAAAGTTGAACTTTGACTTGAAAACAACGGGTGAAGAGAGGTTGTTTAATTTGGTTGAGTTGGATGAAATCTGCCATGAATCTTATGATAGTGCTCGTCTTTACAAGGAGAGAACTAAGGCATGGCATGATAAGAATGTGATTAGGACAGACTTTCATGTTGGGCAACAAGTTTTGCTCTTTAACTCAAGGTACAAGCTCTTTCAAGGGAAGTTGCTTTCTAGGTGGTCCGGGCCTTTCAAAGTCACAAAAGTGTTGGGAAATGGTGCTATTGAGATCGTTGGTAATGAAAAACATCCATTTACAATAAATGGACAATGGTTGAAAGCATACTACGTCATCCCAACCTTCTTTTCAAGCAATTTAAGCATCACTACATCTAGCTCTAGACATTAAACAAAGCCCTAGTGGGGAGGATAACCCACACTTTTACTTTCTATGTGGAATACCAAGAGGGGGGGTGAATTGGTGTGGAATTAAAAATTTAAGAAAGATTAAAGATGAAGTAGAATGAACACAAAAAGATTTTATAATGGTTCGGACTCAACTTGTCCTACATTCACTCTCCCAAAGACCTCTTTAGGGTTCCACTAAACCACAATGGTTACACAAGGGATTCCAAGGCTATCCCAAACCTTTACAATGAGTTTTAACAAATGGCTAACTCACCAAACCAACCCTAGTGTTTCTCCAACTCACAAAGAATTGACACTAGTACAATAGATAACTAATTCACTCAACCCAAGCAACAAATGCTCTAGAGTTCTAGCTACCCAACACCAAACAAGAATTAATTATAAAGATGAGAAATAAATTTTTAAGAGTTTGGCTATTGGAGAATTAATGTTCTTGGTTGAAGAACATTTATGAAGGGTATTTATAGCTAAAATACACAAAACTAGATGTTAGAAACAACCCCAAAGGTGTCTCTAACGTCTAGTTACTTTTACATTAAATGCACTAAAAAATGTCAGATCGCGGGTGCAGTTCCACATGTCATGGGCGCGATCTTCATAAAGCTTCCCAATGGCTAGTTTCTTCCAAGATTTTACTTGATATCATGGGGGCAATCGCATCCATCGCGGGCGCGACATGACCATCCAAAGAATGTCCCAAAAGTTGGTTTCTGTTTGATTGAATCGAAGGGACGATTTACCAGGTCACAGGTGTGATCCATGAACCAGAGATGCCATCAAGAAACTGCCCCCTGTTCCAACAAATCGCGGGTACGATTTGCTTAGTCGTGGGCACGAGCTAAGGGTCTAGAAGTTTTGACCAAAAGGATAGGCTGATCCTGGGCGCGATTTCCATATCGCGAGCGTGACATGTTCGTAGTCGCGGGGGATTCTGCGATCATGGGCGCGATATAAGGCCACATATGCGATCTTACTGATCACAGGCGTCATTTACAGGGTTCTTCTAAAACTAGACTTTTACTTTATGATTTGCAACCTACACACTTGGAAACTTAGTTAGACAAAGATAGAAGGTTGTTAAACTCAAAAAAAGATGGATTGATGCCACTAAGGCCAACAATCTCCCCCTTTTTGAGTTTGACAACCAAAATAATTACTAAGTTCAAAAAACTTAAAAACAAAGGAGTTAAGTGTGTGAGTTGATGGAATTGCTCCCCCTCAACTTGTGCAAGGTTTTGAAAAGCATAAAACAAGGAGATTTCTCCCCCTTTGTCAACTCAAAAGCACAATATGAGAAATAACATAAAAGGAGCAATAATTAAATAATAAGATATCCATTAAAAATTAAGAAATTCATTCATTATATGAGCATGAATGGATACAAGGGAACATAAAAAGATAACTAATATGCATAAGATAGAAATAAAGAGATAAAATAGATAAAATATGAAGATGCAATGAGTGAGATGCAAATGGACATAAGGCACACTAAGGGCAAGGGATAGGTCTAAAAGTCCTCATGATCACATGGGTCCATTCCAAGCTTGCTATGGATGGCTTTAAGGTCTTGGTCGAGAGAGGTTAAATCTTCATCTCAGTCATCCAACTGAACCTCAAGCTTCTTGTTGAAAGCCTCTTGGGCTTCAAGTTTGTCCTCAATTCTCTTTAGAGAGGCTAGAATGTCCATGAGGGTTAATGGAGAGGTTTCTTCTTGCCTCATATCCCTAATGTGAATAGGGGCAATAGGAATTGGTTTACCATGAGAGATTCCTTCCCCTTCCTCTTCATGAATAGCCCTTGATCCAGCTCTAAAACCTTCTTCTCTTTCCTTTTCTCTTGCTTCCCTTTCTTCCCTTGCCTTGTCCTCCCTTTTTTTCCTTCTTGCTTCCCTTTCTTCCTCCCTTTCCTCATCAGTCACTCTACCCAAATAGAGATAGGTGCCATCTTGTTGCTTTCTCACTATGTTGACCTTCTTGACAAAGTAGTCAAGGTTCATGATGCCCAAATCCACCGAGAATCCATGGGAAAGAGGGTAGGCTTGGGGTTTGGAGCAGTCAAAGTGAAGAAAATAGGCAATGTGAGTAATAAAGGATCCAATCACAATGGCACATGTTTTGGCATGTTGGAGGTGAAG
>CANYLF016075111.1:0-10024 GCA_948193215.1 Bocquillonia castaneifolia
AATAATAATAATATCATAGTACCCTTCAACAAGTTTAGTTAGTAGTGTTTATAAAATTGAGATCCAGACATAAGCAACAAACCAAATTACCACTAAAACAACTTTAAACCAAAAATAGGATTAAAACAATCACCTTTGAGACTGTCTAGCAATTAATGAAAACTGCCTAGCAATTTCAATAGCCAAAACTCACCAGCTAACCATTTCATGGCAAATTCAAAAAAAAAAAAAACCTATTTTGAGTAGATGTTTTGTAAAACAAAGAAACCACTGAATTATACTTAAGTTCACTCCAGGAAAATTATTTTCAACCTTTCCCATTTATTTGGAACTTAGTTATGAGAATAACTTTAATATTTTGACCACAGTAAAATCATACTACACTTGTCACCAAAATAACAGAGTCATTTCTAAGACAAAAAAAAATAATCATTTTTTATAAAGAATTGAAATAAACATAACTAAGACTAGTACATGCATATAAGCATATAATGGTGGACCATAAGAAAAGCCACCTGAAAAAAGCTTTTTTAAATCTTCACTGCCAAAATGAGATGGCAGAACTGGTGCAATAATATAAGTAGGATCTGAAAGAAACATACCACCAATAAATTAAACTGTGACACATATATAGAACGAATTTCTCAAATAAAAAGTTAATGAGAATTCCAACCTTTTGGAGAGGTAGCCATATAAAATAAAGACCCTATAAGAGTAGCCGTCAATTTAGCTGCAAATGCTTAAGCAAATGGAACGAATAGAGGTAGTACACCAGACTACAATTTGTATAAAACCACATACCAGTGATGCCATTCCTCTTGCTTCTATAACCAAAACAGTGCATATCAGTTAATGTGCTAGCCTTATACGGTTACAACAAAATAATGTTATCAAACAAGTATATATAATTCAGTATTTCTAATAGATGAGCATACTGCTACATACTATTAATGGTACTAATATGTCTAACCATTGTTTTGTAATCAGCAAAGTATCTAATTAACATATCAAATTAGACCTGACCAACAGCTTGGTAGAAAAGCTCCTCTCTAATAGAACTTGTAACAATAATCAATATAAACTGCAAAAATAAAGCACAATCAAATCCATTTCTTTTATTTAAAAAGTTGTACACTCAAGTCATGCTAATATTATAATCTATATAATAAAAATAAAAAGGACATTGTCACATACGTACATCAACAATAAAGACTTGTAAACATCTAAATTAAGAAAATCTAGAATATCAGATATAATTACTCAAAGTGAAGAAGCAACTCCAGATCAAAACACCATTATAACAAGTAGAGAGAGAGAATAATCAAGAGGTTTGATGCATTAGCAAAAAAGTACCTTAAAGAGGTTTGATGCAACACTAATCATCTACATCCTCTATTTCATCCCTTTAACTCAAGAACTCCAGTACAAATTCTTAATATTTCTCAACTTCTTAAAGTATAAGTTCTTTTCCTTGAAATCCTAGCTTCAATTCTGTTATTTTCGTGTATATTAAAGTATATGATTAATTAGAAACAAGAGCACTCATCATCAATTTACAATCTTAAAAATAAATAGCTCAATTAACCTTAACATCAGCCCTCTATATTCCTAAAAATTGATATCTAACAATGGAATGTATTTTTCATTTTGGTAAAGAGTTATACATTGCAAAAATCTATCCTTTAGTCAAGAATCAAACTCAAGAAAAACTAGTATTCTTAAAAGAGACTAAACATGAATAACAAGAGGAGACGTGCATATGGAGAGCATCCATGCCAGCCCTTAATGCAACCAAATAAGCCTTGCTAGTCCTAATATAGCCAACAGTACAAGTAACAACAAAAGGGTAGTTACATTTAACACCCATTTTATCTAATTCAATTCTAATAAGCTTACTAGTCTCAAATTCTTCAAAACCATATTCAGGATTCTCATGTATCTTTCTCTTAATACCAACCATCCAATTAAAAACCTCACCTTTCTTAGCATAATCATTAATCAAGAAACTTTAATAAAAGGTCAGATGACAGAATTGCTAAAACTGTTCACAATTTTTTTACCTTTTTAAATTATGGGTTCTGCAATGTCTGATTACCTTGAATTTGACGGCAAGCTTACCTAAATGGAACCATAAAAACATTTTGAACATCAAATGACTAGCATATAATTAAACAAACAAATAGACAAAAATAACCTAGTGCCTAGTAATTGATCCAAGATTCCAAGTAGTCTTCTACTACTAACTAATACTTTAACAATTACCATACAACTTAAACATAGCAGAATCAATGAGCTCCACATTTTTTTAATAAAATGCTTAGATCATTTCTACTAACAGAAGTAAATGGAAGAAAGGGCCAGCATCTATACCTCATAGGCATTGAACCTCTGTGTGAGGTTTCAAATTTTCCAAAGAGAAAAGGAAATTAGAACTCAAAAACATCTTCTAAGTAAGGATGTTGAGACCAATTAACTTAAGGAAGATTAATATTGAATGCCCTTTTGCTTTAATTTTTTTACTAGAACGCTAATTTCTTTGCTTTAATCTAAATTTTATTTACAAAAACCCTAGATTACTAAACAAAGCAAGATATACAGAATAGTATTATTAGGTCAAGAATGAAGAATTTCACATATTGAAGTATTACATGTGTGTCGTGTGCTGAGCGCCGCCTAAACCAACTAACCGTTTGGCAGACATAGTAGAGTAAGATCCATCTAACCTCTTAACCGACTTATCCCTACTAATGCAATAAATTCAGTCTATTGTTAATAAAATGAATAAGTGTATTTCAACCCACTTCTCTGGTGATTGTCGATTCTGCTCTTCTCTAAGATCTTTTCCTAACTCGTATTTCATTACTCACATTTGCCTCTCCCTCTCCCTCTCCCTCCTCTCTCATCATTTACAAGCTTCTTTGATTGATTAATTTATTTCTATAATTTTGGTTTTGATGTTTATGATAGATAGAGCAAAGGGAAAATTACTAATCGATAGTGAGAAACAAATAGAGAAAAAATAGTTGGCAGTGAGAAAAAAATAGAGATTTTAGAATTATTTAGAGAAGAAATTAGGTTTTCAAATTTCTATCTTGAAAACAAATGAAAAAGTTTAAAGTAATACTTATAAAAAAAGATTAAAAAGTAGTATCACAATTTTAAAGTCATTCTCATAAAAAAAATTTAAAACTCATTAAAATTATGGTGGGAAATAATGGAGGCAAAATATTTTCTATCAATAATGAGAGGAGGGTGCATCAATAGCTATAAAAGTAAATTCTTGTGGTTATATCTTACACAATAACGACCGAATTTTAAATCTCTAATTAAAAGTATTAAAATGATGTCTTTAATAAGAGGATTCACCTCCTCTCGCTAAGTTTTCTCTCGTTATTGATCAACATTCTTGTAGTGATCGACTATCCTGATGAGTTCCTAGTTGATCCTACTCCAGCTCCTCAGACAAATACTAGCACTGTGACTGACCCTACCACTGACACTAGTGATCCAGAGGATGATAGACCTGATGACGATCATACAACGGGATTACAGTGATAGATCGTCTCTCCTTTTGATCAGTTATGTATTTATACATCTTTTTGTCACATTTTGTATATTTTGTAAATATTCGGCTTATATAGCTTTTTGTGTGTGTGTGTGTGTGTGTGTGTGTGTGTATTTATATATATATATATATATATATTGAAATAAAAATATATATAGTCAATAAAAGAAAAGTATGTGTGTGTATGTGTGTGTCTATATATATATATATATATATATATATATATATATATATCAGCTTTCATTATAATGCCTAATAAAATTTAGAAAAATTAAATTCCAAATATAGCGACAAGACAACGACGGAATGGAGACCAATACACCATTATAATATCCATCACCATTCCATCTCCCATCAGTCGCCAAATTAGCAACCAAATTGACACAAATTACCGATCGAAACTGTAAACCCTATTCCGTCACCATTTTGTCTCTATTGTGTCTCCAAATTTTGATCTCCAATCCATCACAGAATGCAAGCTAATTGGTGACCAAAAGGTAGTAAATATTCGGTTGCTAATTTAGCAACCGACACAAGTTTTTTGTCGCCATTTAATTAGCGACCAGCCAAATAGCAACCGATTTTTTATATCGGTATTCGGTCACTAATTTTGATTCGCGACGGATTTTATATATTTAGCGACGGAATATTCGGTCGCCAAAACGTCTTTTCTTAGTAGTGTTTCGCGCCAGACAATCAGCCTACTTCTTCAACTGGACCTGATCCAATCCAGGCAACACATTCTTCTTGGCAAAATAGGCCATACTTTTCTCACTCATATGACCTAGCCACTTATGCCACAACTCAACTGTATTGTCATTCTCCTATGCGTTCACAGAATCATGGGAGAGCTTCTCCTACATCATGTACAGTTATGAGTGCTTTTTCCCTCTGGCCACCACCAACAATCCTTTGATGAGCATCCACTGGCCGTTGTAGAAGGTGTTGCAGTAACCTTCATTATCCAGCCTCCCAGCTGAATCAACTTCAGGTGCATATCTGGAATATGCCTGACGTCCTTTAAGACTAACCGCGTACCATTCTTTATCTTCAAGCAAACATCTCATTTTCCTGCAACTTTTGAAGAATCTTCATTTCCCATTCTGACAACACCAAAATTCCCCGGTATGTAAGAAGAGAAGAATTCCCTTCGAGATGTCACATGAATGGTAGCTCCACTGTCAACTACCCAACTGGTCTCTTGAGTTGCAAGGTTGACACTATCTTTTTCATAGATGATGTGAAACTCCTCGACAGCATTAGTCTATTCATCATCACTGCTGTCATATTAAGTCTTTTCCTTGCCTTTATTCTTCTTCTGATCGTTCTTAAACTTTTGACAGAACTTCTTTATGTGATCCTTCTATTTACAGTGATGGCACTCAACATTTGCATATTTATTTGACTTTCCTCTGCTTTTATCCTTGGACTTTGAACCTCTGGTCTGACTCCTCCCCCTGAATTCTGTAATAAGAACATCCTGCTATGATGAAGTGGATCCTTGTGCTCTTCTTCTCATTTCTTCATTCAGGACTCCATTTTTACAATTGGCATACTTACTACACCATTTGATGCAGAATTGGTGATTGAAATTTTCAAAGTCTCCCAAGACTCTGGTAGGGATGCCAGCACCAAAAAAGCGAGTACTTCATTGTCAAAATTAATGGCCATCCTTGAAAGCTACTCCACTATACCTTGCATATCATTTAAATAATCTGCCATCGACGAAGGTCAAATAAAACAATTTGTTGTTGCCAGTCTTAGAAGTGTACAGCTCCTCTAACTTGTTCCACAGTGTCCATGCATGAGTCTTATTACAAATGTGATTGTACACATTGTCTTCGACAAACTGTCGGATGAAGCCACAGACTTGCTCATGCTCAAATTCTCATTCCTTGTCTGTCTTGCCTTCTGGTTTAGTCGTACTAAACACTAGTAGATGCATCTTCGTCACAACCAGGAGATCCTTCATCTTGCTTCTCCATATGTGGTAATTCATGCCATTTAAAATAATCATTTTGCTCATCTTCACCTCCATGGTCTCGACTAAGCTTTAATAAGGTAAATAATAATCTAACTTATTTTGTAACGTGGAGGGTCCACTTTAGTGACAACCACAAAGCATACAATAAATAGATATTAATATCTCCTAATAAAGCTCTGATACCAGTTGTTGGGAAAAATAGCACCAGCTAATATTTTCCCCTGGCACAGCGAAAGAGCGGACCGATAGAAGAGGTGGATACAAAAATAAATTACATACAAGCAAAATAAATTAAAAAAATTTAAAATAACACCAGAAAATTTAAAGTGGTTCACCCTTAATTTTGGGTTACATCCACAAGACAAACTCTAAAATTTCTACCACTAAAAAAATAATTAGCAGGCTTACAAGAGGGACTTCTCTAGAAAAATATTAGAGGCAAAACCCCGAGATTACCACACCCAAGTGTTTCCCAAACAATTCAGTTAACCTCATAATTTTGTCGCTCCCCAATTATTTTTCCCTCCCCGAAAAATCACCAAAGCAATTAATTAATTGCTTTAGTCTTTCATAAAAACACTCACAATTAACTAGTTATTGTGCTTGTTGGCCGTATGTATTGCAAATGAGAATGAGCATCTATTTATAGCCAAATTCTTTGGCCATCAACTTGGCAAATTGCCAATTAAAAATTCGGTGCCCCATTCTCCCAATTAAGCAGCAATTGTTGACTTTTCAAAAAAAAAATTCTTCTTTTTTTTTAATATTAAACATGTGTGGGTCACATCATTGAGAGGGACACCACCACTATCAACAGTAATAAAAATAAAAAAAGATGCATCATATATAATTATAAATATAATGGAAATTCACCTTTTTTTTTTTTCAGAATCACAAGAAAAGTGTGATTTCATTGAATATGAAGTCAGTTAAAGAAGTACGTATCTTTATATACAAGCTGAATATGTTAACTCAGGATAACTGAAACTAACCAGCTAACTAACTAACTAACATACATCCTGCAGCTATTATTTACACGTCTAAAGCAATGATAGGATGATTAAATACAAGTAATTAAACAGTACATGAACTGAGCTTTTCTTCCTTCATTATGCTGCTGTGGCTACTGGTTAATTTGTCATTTGGAGCTGAAGCTGATAAGTTTGTCAGCTTCCAAGCAGGACTGTAGAGATTGTGTAGGCCAAGCTTGGAAATGGAACTGTGATGCATAGGAATTGGTAGTGGTTTGGTGAAAAAAATCTGCTAACTGCTTTATACTGGAAACAGGAAGAAATAGTTTGATCAAAGCCTTCATCAAGTTTTGTTCTAGTGACATGACAGCCAATTTAAAGATGCTTAGTTTGTTTTTTTTTTTTTGATAGATGTTGCCTACAGTGGTATCTCAGGCCCCGTTTAACGGTTGCTCAGACTAATTCACTGTCGAAGTGCCGGCGCACAGCATTAATCCTCTCCTACCAAAAGTTGCTCTAGTCAGGGGTCGAACTCCTGACCTCAGTGAATTTACTGACACCCATACGATTCTTTGAACCGCTGAGCTGCAACGCTCGGTGGTAGATGCTTAGTTTGTTTATGGAACACTGGATTTTCAGCAATATGAGTTGCTGATTAATTATCACAGTATAAGGTTTCAGGAATTGAAACAGGTACACGAAGATTTTAAACATTGGAGTTGATTAACATCGGAGTGGTTAATCAACGATAATTCCCAGCCTCAAAGCTATCATTGCACTGATTACAAGACAAAACCTGAACACTAGGGCAAGATATCATTGAACTGATTATAGGACAGTAGGCAAGCTCAGCGCTGAACCATTCAGTCGAGTTCGGATACTCCTATACACAAGGCACAAGTACTATTAAGCCCATCCCCTATCTCATTACTGTTCAACCGGATCCATCATTATATATTGATCCTACAACACATAAAATAGATCCTAATACATTAGAATTTCATATTAGAAAAACGATTATTTGGTTTGATCATGATTTCTTTCCTTTCTCTTTTACTAAAAATTCAAATGATTCTTTAGGTTTTAAATTATTCCATTTAAATGACAAACAAAATGGCCATTTTACAATTCCGCTTTGAGATTTTTTTTTTTTTTTTTTGCCTCCTTTAAGATGCTCGTGTGCCATAGTAATGCCTAATAATGTGAGAAGGTCATTATCCACGGCTCTATGCCTTCGAGCTAATCATCAAATTTGCTTGGTAGAAGAAGAAGAAGAAGAAGCTTGGTTCAAAATCCACCATTCATCCAAAGTACATTTCTTGAGAAATTAACTTTTTAGAAATTTATTACTTAATAAATTTGTATTTTTTTTTGTTTAATTAAACTTTAAACTTTATATGAGTCTAATTTTTTTTATTTTAATTTCAAATGGCCAGATGATAAAAAAATGTTGAAATTTCTAGTTTTTAAAAAGGCAAAAAAAATTATTCTACACCAAACTGTAGTGAAATTGCAAAATGGTTAGATACCAACCATACATAATTTCAACGTTGGAGTATATTTATCAATTTAATCCTAATTTGGTTATAAATTTTCATTTTACATTTTATAAACAATATTACATAGTAAAATTTTAAAATGCACAACTAAAAATACTATCATAACATCTAAAACAGTAAAAAAAAAATAACGAGCCAAGAAAAGTCAGATAGGATTATTCTACAAAAATTAATTTGTTACAATTTGGCATCATGAAAAACTGTTTTCTAGAATCAATTATTTAGCTATATATTTAAAATTTGTTAATTAGAATTGAATTATTTTAAACATTTATATTTCTTTTTTAATGGTTTCTAGTGTTAGAGCATCCCCAATGCAATACCAAAAAGGGGTGTTAATTAGTGCTATAATTTGACATTAAATTTTCAACTTTGACTCCTTTGTTATGCTATAAAGAAAACATCTAATTTATTGCGATAAACAAACAAAAATCTAATTGGAGGCTTATTGTCACCGAAAAAACCGACAACAACCCAAGATAAGAAGGCCTAATCATTAAAAAATAATCCAAATTTTTTCAATTTTTTTCAATTATAGCCAAACCTTTTAATTTTGTCAATTATAGCCAAACCTTACAATTTGATTTCAATTCTCTATCCCATATTTTAAAATTGATTCAAATTAATTGATTTTTGCTTATGTAACAACCATGTTATATTAATTCAACAATTTAATTATTTCATTTTGTTGATTAGTAGATGTGATTAGGCTAAAGTAAGTGATGTGATCTAAGATGGCAAGTTTTGAATTCATAACATAGAGTCTTGCAATTCGAATTCATGAAGGTTGAATTCAAATATGAAGTATTTGTTGATGACATTGATTTGAATATTGTGAAAATTGTGAGCTTAATTGAAGTTAAACAAGCTTAAAATCAAAGTCAAGTCAATAAAGCCAATTAAAGTCAACCAAGAGGTCAACGAGTCAAACAGTCAAGAGGGTCAACAAGTCAACATTAGGGCAACAAGGAAGAATTGACTGCATATCCTAAACCCCTAGTCGCATATATGGAGTCCAAATCCAATTAGGAAGTTAAAATCAGATTTCCTGAGTACAGCAGCTTGTTTGAGTCATAACTTTTACTACACAAGTCCGATTGAGGCGATTCAAAATTCCATGGAAAGAGGAGTTCTTGCTCTACAATTCATATGTTTTAAGAATTTTAATTTGAAGTCTCTAAGAGGGTTGAAACTTGGTTGCAAAGTCAAGGTTATAATATGTTAGTTTTTAGTTTCCAAATAGGTTGAGGATTTCTTTTATTACTTAGTTCTAATTTCTTTCCTTTGTAACCAACCCTAGTTGGCAGAATTATATTGCTCCCTTAGGGTTAGGATTAGTTGTTTTTTAGCTCTATGTAAATGGCATGTATAGGCAGCCGCCTAACTTAATGTTATTTTGAATATTTCTTTGAGTGTTTACTCTTTTATTCTTTAAGGTGTTCCTTATTGAATTTCTTGAAATTAAATTAATTTGATTAGTTTAGTTTCACATCTACCTTATTCTAATAATTGATTAAACATTGTTATTTTAATTGGTTGTTGAACATTCATCAGTTTGTAGCTATTGATCTTAACTCTACATAATTAAGGGTGATGGTTCCATAATCAAAAATTGCAAACATTCAAGTTGATCTTTGGGCGACGAATTGGAACTTATTGGTAAGGGTTCTTCCTCTATATAGGATTTGATCTTATCAGTTTTGTTTTCACCAACGTTTATCTTGCGTTTGAACTTATTGATACGAACCTGAACTTGAAGGATACGTTCAAACCCTTATTGATGAAGGAAGTAAACCGAACAGACAAGATCACGTCCCTATAGAACGCACCCTTACCCTTAATTCAGATTTAACACCCAAAGATCAACTTGTAGTTTACAATTAGATGGAATTGTTACCCTTAGCTATAGATGAACTAAGATCAACAATTTTAATAAGATGAATTG
>CANYLF016077081.1:0-12052 GCA_948193215.1 Bocquillonia castaneifolia
GAATGCTTTCCAAGGTAAGATTACATGGATTTTCCTTTTAATGGATTCTTTGACTTCTAAATAGGATTGCCACTTTATAGATTCAAATGGGCATTGTCACTTTTCCTGATCGTGATGATTCTGATGATATTACTGATGATACCGAGGATCAAGCAACTAAGGTTCCTACCAGATCTCACCCTCGAGCATGTTCTCAGGTTAGTGACATTCCCAGTTCCAGCATTAGAGGTATTGGGTGATCATTTCGTGGGCCAGATGCCCCTAGGCAATGTGCAACTCGTTCAATGCAAGGACATGCTCCAGATGATGATGGTTGCTTCATCCCTGGCCATATCATAAAGTTTCCTAACTCGACGATCATGCACAGATCTCATGTTGGCATTATTGAGCATACTCTGTAGCTAGCTGGCTCTTCTATTGCTTTCACTAGTAGATGCACTCATGTAAGTCTTCCCCTTTTCACCATTTGATTTTATTATTTGATTTCCAAAACTGACCCATTCATTTTCAGGTTCCTGTACATGAGGTGGCTCATCCTGCTTCTTTATACTAGGCTAGCAAGGCATACACTATTGAGTATTATGATGCCTGGAGAGAGGCCTATGCTTCAGCCTGTAGGGTAAACACTGATCTGAAGAGCCATCTTGCAGATTATGAGGCTGCACAGAATGATGAGGATGCTGATGACTAGGAAGACGCTGAGGACGATCAGGAGTCTCCTCAAGATGACGTTAGACAGCCGGAGGCACCTCAGGATGATATTGAGGGTGCTGATGATGATGTTGAGGAGGAGGATGATTATAAAGCTAAGGAGGATGATGATGATGATGACGAGGACTATGCTAGAGTCCGCTCTTGCATTTTCTGTTTATTTGACTTTTGAAACTTTATGGATCTTTAGGATTTTTAATCCTTGTACTTGAATTTACATGTTATGAATGTTTGCATATATATATAATATGTATGCATGGTTTATTTATACTTTTCCTATAATGAATGTATGAAATGTCATGTATAGGATCCTCCTAGGGTCGCAAAAATCTGTAAATCATCTTCTGGAGTATGCCTGTGACCCAACGCCACTCTTTTGAATGAAGTTACCTCCAACGCCACTCTTAGGAGTGGCGACTAACTTCTTTTCTTCAAGGAGTGAGGATCAAATCCGTTGGAGCTGTCCATGGTGGAATCTTTCTTTTGTGACTACTAGCTATGTTGACTACTGCGTTCCAGTTGCTAATTTTGGAATAGCGGCTTTCTACTATCCAGCTAGAGTATGCAGATAGTATGGAATGGTACAAAGGATTCCAGGTGCTATTCCCATCTTCACCGCTTATTGTAATACTGCTTATTTTCAAGATCGTTGGGTTGGCCGGACCATTCAGAGAAACTTGAGCTTCACCTAGAGCATCACTACAGATGATCATTACAAGGCTTGGGTTGCTTTGGTGAGTGCAAACCCTTCTTACAGAGCTTAGACTTTATTCCAAGATGAAATAGATGAAGATTACAAGTCTTGGCTTAACATGCAGGCTGATCTTTCAGAAGAGGAACTGAGAGAAAGGGGTGACAGGCTAATGGCTGCAAGTAACAAGAATGTAGCAAAAAGGTCAAGGGATAATGCAAAAGTAAAATTGGATGCAAGTTTTGAAGAGATAACGAAAGATAAAAAGAAAAAGAAATAGGAAAAATAAGTCCCATAACCATTTCCCTTATTTATGTAATGTTTTAGCTTTTTAGTTATGCAAATATAGAATCAAACATCATAAGTAGGTTTGACAGTTTTCTATTGCAAAATTCATTTTATTAATAATAGCACATAAGCATACTTTAACAATTACAAATGATATTACTGCTTTCTCACTTTCTTCTCTCATTATCCTTAATTTTTGCCTAGATTGCCCCCATTTTCGGAGGTTTTCACCCTAGCAGGCTTTTGCCTAAATTTTTACTTAGAATGCCTCTTTGTGAGGTTTTCATCCTAACGGGCTCCCTTATTTTTGCATGAGCCACCCAAATAGGTTTTCAACTCATTGGGATTTATTATTTTTATACATTTTTATAAAGATAGTATTTCTTGAGATGATCCAGGTTTACTGGTTCTCAAAAATCATTCCCTTCTAAATCTGATATCTTCACAGCTCCTTTAGGTAAAATTTTCTTGACCAGATATGGACCTTCCCAATTTGGCTTGAACTTTCCCCTAGGATCAAAAGGAATTGGCCTGGCTTGCTTCAACATCCAATCTCCTTCTTTAATTGGCCTGACTTTGACTCCTTTGTTGAAGGCTCTAGCTCTCCTCTACTGATATACCTGAGTGTGATATAGAGCTTTCTTTCATCTTTCTTCCAGAGATAACAGCTGCTGGTATCTGGACTCAGTCCAATGTGCTTCAGGAATCTCTACTTCTATTACCACCCTTAATGAACGAATCTAGGTCTCTATAGTCAACACCACTTCTCCTCTAAATACAAGGGAATAGGTAGTTTCCCCTATGGAAGTTCTCATGGTTGTATTGTAACCCATAATAGTAAAGGGTAATTTAACTGCCCAGTCCTTGTATGTCTTCACCATCTTAGCCAGGATCTTCTTGATTGTCTTGTTGGCTGCTTCTACTGTGCCATTTGCCTACAGTCTGTAAGGTGATGATCTATGATGCTCAATCCCTTTTTCTTCTAGCAGATCTACTGTTTCCCCCTGAAATTGAACCCCATTATCTGAGACGATATGATGTGGTTGCCCAAATCTATTAATGAGCTTCTTGTTGATGAATTCAGCAATACTCTTTGCAGTAACTGTTGGTAGTGAGATTGCTTCCACATATCAGGAGAAATATTCAATAGCCACAATGATGTATTTCTGTCTGTTGGGAGCTGTTGGCCTTACTTCTCCAATAATATCAATCCCCCAAGTTGAGAAAGGCCAAGGAGATGTCAGATTGTGTAACTCAGTCGGCGGTAGATGAATCTGATTCCCACGCAATTGGCATTCAAGACACTTTCTGAATAGCTTTATGCTATCTCTATCCATAGAATCCCAATAATACCCATGTCAGATTATCTTCTTAGCCAGAGTATGCCCGTTCATATGAGGTCCACAAACCCCAGCATGGATTTGTTTCATGACTTCTTCTGCTTCATACTGGTCAAGGCATTGAAGCAGTATCCCATTCGGAGCTCGTCTATACAATATCCCTTCGTGGTAAGTGTAGTTCCTCGAGGTGATCCTCAAAGCATGCCTTTTCTTTCCCAAAGCTCCTTCTAGGTATTCTCCCTTCTCTAGGAATCTGAGAATCTCATAGAACCAAGGCTTCTCCTTCAGTTCATGTATTGACATCACCCGTTCTCCTTGGTAACAAGAAATTCTTGATCTACACATCACCAGGGCATCATAGCAACATTCCAAGGGTAATCCCACATATATGCCAAGGTTGTAAGCATATCAGCCATCTAATTTTCTTCCCTTGGCAATTGTACGAAGGGGTAGTTAGAAATACTCAGAGTGAGTATTTGAATGTACTCTGCATAAGGCTTCAACTTCTCATCTTTGACTTTCCAGTTCTCAGAAGATTGATTAATGATGAGCATTGAATCCTCATAGATAGTGAGGTTCTTCGCCTCTGCCATAATTGCTGCTTCTAAACCGAATATACATGCTACGTATTCTGCCATGTTTTGGTGACCTTGAAATCCAGCTTCTTGGCCAAAGGGATGTTTTCTTCCTCAAGTGTGATCAGGATTGCCCCCACTCTGGCTCTTTTCTGATTAACTGCTCCATCAAAGCAAAGCTTCCATCCATTTGCCTCTATCAGGTTTAAAGACTCATCAGGGAAATCATACTCCGATGTTTCCTGCCCTTCTATTGGATTCATAGTAAGAAATTTTGCCATTGCTCTCCCTTTGATGGTCTTTTTGGTCAAGTACTATATGTTAAATTCTGTTAACAATACCAACCATTTAGCAAGCTTTCCTACTAGTACAGGTGCTTCATACAAGTAGCATAGTGGATCTACTTTTGCTACTGCTTGAACCTGATAAGATTGGTAGTAGTGTCTCAACTTCCTTGTCGTCCATATCATTGCTAAGCAGGTTTTTTGAACAATGTCATACTTTGCTTCGCAGGATAACAACCTCCTGCTAAGGTAGTAGATTGCATGCTCAACTCCATTCTCATCTTCTTATACGACCATTGCACCTATGGCATCATCCTCCAAAGCCAAGTATAATATTAATGGCTTCTCTGTCCTTGGTGGTTGCAGAACATGTGCGTTCATTAAATATTGCTTGATCTTGTCAAATGCTTCTTGACATTGTTTATCCCACTCTATCTTCTGGCCTTTTTTGACCAGCTTAAAAATGGGCTCACAGATCGTAGTTAATCTGGATATTTACCTGTTGATGTACTGGATTTTCCCTAGGAAACCCCTAACTTCCTTCTTAGTCTTGGGTGCTGGCATATCTTGAATTGCTTTCACCTTGTCTGGATCTACTTCTATTCCCTTTTGACACACAATGTGTCCGATGAGCTTTCCAAAGGTAACTCCAAAGATACATTTCTTAGGATTGAGTCTGAGGCTGTATTTCTCAACTCGGGCTAGAACCGATCTAGAGCTTCAAAGTGTCCATCCCTGGTTGATGATTTGACCATCATATCATCAACATAAACCTTCCTTATGCATCATATCATGAAACAAGGTTGTGGCCATCCTCTCATAGGTTGCCCCTGTGTTCTTCAGACCAAACGACATGACTTTCTAGCAATTCACACCCCATTCTATGATGAAAGCGGTCATTATCTTGTCCATAATTGCCATCGTAACCTGATTGTAGCATAAGAACCCATCTATAAAAGAGTACATGGCACTTGCAGCTGCACTATCCACTAAAACATCGATGTGGGGTAATGGGAAATCATCCTTCATCGATGCCTTATTCAGATCCCTATAATCCACACACATTCTTACTCTTCCATCTTTCTTCGGAAATGGGATGATATTGGCTAACCATCTGGGGTAATTTACTACTTCAAGGAACCTTGCTTTGATCTGTTTTTCTACTTCCTCTTTGATGAGTTTGACCCATTCTGGTCTGAGTCTCCGAAGATTTTGTTTGACTGGCTTCTTGCTTGGATCTGTAGGGATACGATGCTCTGTGATGCTTCTGTCAATACCTAGCACATTGTCATATATCCATGCAAATACTATCTTTCTTTTATTTAATATTTTTTCAAATTTTTCTCTCTCAATAGTAGTAATATCAGATGCAAGCATTATTTCCTTTGGATTATCTTTTGTGCCAATGTTAATAAAATGTGTTTGCACAGAATTAATGTCAAAAATGCTTATGATATGATCCATGTAATGCACAGTGTCATAAGGTAAAACATCACACAAGTAAGCAAAATTGGCAGTTATATCATTGACTTTGGAAATAAAAACAGAATCGTCCTCAAACAAGTCGGACGTTATTATATCAAGATCTATTTCTTCATAAAACAAGCTATCTAATTAGCATTTTATAAACTCATCTATCTCTGAAACTATAGCTAGATTGACTTCCTTGAGGTCGATCAACTCTTCAACCTTGATCTGGCTAACTCCCTTTATCAGCATCTCTTCCACAGCTTGAGTATCCAGTA
The DNA here is from genome assembly GCA_948193215.1 of Bocquillonia castaneifolia. Lineage (NCBI taxonomy): Eukaryota > Viridiplantae > Streptophyta > Magnoliopsida > Malpighiales > Euphorbiaceae > Bocquillonia > Bocquillonia castaneifolia. The sequence goes on from CANYLF016077081.1 coordinate 5,635, forward strand.
GCTCCCTGAAGATCTCAAAACCTGGCACCTGGATCCTCCCTATGTCAACTGGTTCAACCTTTACTAGGCAGAGGACCCCACTTTCAGGAACAAAGAAATTTGCAAGAGACTTTCCCTTCTTAATCTTTTCATTGCCATCATAGCCCAGCTATTCCTTGGTTGTTTGAGTCTTGAAGTTTAGCAGCTGAGCAACTCATTGCTGGTTCTTTCCTAACCCTAATGTAGGCATATACTCCATCTTCTTCATCATTTGGTTGACTATAAGGTTACTTGGCTCATTAGAAATACCCATAATCTGAAAAGTCCATAGGAGAAATGACCTATTATGGCGTAACTCGCAGCACAGCAACTGAGGCAATTGGTTCATCTGAGATAGTCAGAATTTCATCTTGATAAGGGAACTTGATCTTTTGATGGACTATAGAAGGTACTCCTCCTAAAGCATGGAACAAGGTCATCCCAAAAGAACAGAAAAAGTCATGGGGATATTTAAGACAGTGAAGTCCACTTCAGAAACAATCGGCCCAATCTTGACCTTGGCAATAAATGTCCCTTTGACAGCTCTCTTAGAATCGTCATAGGCTCGAATGACCAGGTGAGATGGCTTCAGGTCTTCTTTGGCTATTCCCATCTTTGAAAGAATCTTAGATGGGAATTCATTAATGGATGAGTCATCGTCTACCATCACACATGAAGTCTGTTTGCCATTTACTTCAGCAGTAATGAACAAAGCTTTATTGTAGTCCCTTCCTTCCAAAGGCAAATCTTCATCAGAAAAAGTGATTTCCCCTTTCTTCTTTTCAATCATTAGCCTAACCACTTCTTCAGGTGTTGTTGATTCAGCAGTAGGAACCTGAGTTAAGGCCTTAACTAAAGCTTGCCTATGAGACTCGGATAAGACAAGTAAGTCCCATATGCTTGCATTAGTCTTGGTCTTTTTGAGTTGCTTAGTTACAATATCAGCAGCATCAACTTCTTTTACTACTTCTTTCTCAGGTGACTTGCTTGATTCTCCCATATCTTTCCTTTGGAAGTTCCTCCCATTTCGAGTAACTAAAGTAGGTGCGGCATCACCAATTCTTATTACATTGTCAATTACTAACTCATCTTCATCAAAACTGTACCATGCATCAAAGTTGAAATAATCCCTGATCTTGCCATCCTTCCTACTCTGGATCATATAAGAATCAATTTCATCCTTTGGAAATAAGAGCTTCCCACCAATTTCTTCACATAAGTCCTGAATGTCCTGCTCAATGGAAGTTGGCACATCTTCCCTATCTAAGAATTGTTGCCATGCTTCAGCTCTATCCCAGTCTTTCACATCTTCACCCCATCCCTTGGGCCATAGAGTGTCTTTATCATAAACATCAAACTCCAAGCCTCTTTGAGAGCTTCCTCCTCTTGATCAGAATCATCTTCAACATTGGTCCGTTCCTCATCATACATCTTCCTCAGCTAAGCCAATCTCAATTCAGTTAACATTGGGTGGTGGCACTTTGTTATATGTAGGTAAATGGGTGCTTTTTATGCTTGGGTTTCTTGAACCCTTCATCGATTAGGTCTTGGATGGAGTGCTTGAGTTTAATGCAATTGTCAGTGGAATGGCCTTGTACTTGATGAAAACAACAAAAGGCATTTGGGTTATAATTTGGGGCATTAGTGTTTGGTTTCAGGTTTCAAGAGGACTTCTTTTTCTAGCCTCTCAAAGATTTTTGAGAGTGGTTTGTTGAAGTTTGAGAATTTACGAGTGGTTTTGACTGCATTGACTTCCACCATCTTAATGGATCTATTATGACTGTGGCTTGAGCCGGCTTTATGAGTCTTTTTCTTTTCAGATTCTATCTCCTTGACTTGGAGCCCATCATCACAGAGCTGAATAAAATTCCTTGGATTCATGAGCTGAAGCTTCTTTACCCAATTTGCATGCACATTTCTTGCTATGATTCGAACTTGATCCTATTCTGAGGGCTTGTTATTCATCAAAGCAGCCTTATTCCTCCATCTAATTAAGAACTCAGAGAATGTCTCGCCATCCTTTTGTTTCGTCATCTCTAAATCCCTCAAAGAAACTTCAAGGGTAGCATTATAGGAGAACTATCCTCTAAAAGACTCATTAAGAGCTTTCCAGTCAGACTTGATGGTCACAAGCTGAGCATCATACCAATTAGATGCTACTCCCTCCAAGGTCAAAGGAAACAAACCCAGCTTTTGCTCCCCATTAAAAGTAGTTGCTGACATGATGGTTATGTATTGCTTGAGATGAAATTTTGGATCCCCAGCTCCATTGAACTTTGGCACATCAGAATCCTGAACTTAGGTGGTAGTCTAGTGATTCTATACAGGCCTAAGTTGTCAAAATCTTGGTCCTTGCTCTTAACCATTTCTTGGAGCTTCACCGTCTTCTTAGTTAAAGCATCTAGGTCATCCTAGTCAGGGTGTCTTTCTTCATCCCTCTCCTCATCATTGCTTTCGGACTCATCCTTCGTACGTTCATCCCATTCTTTAAGGGCTTTCTTGATGACTTTGTCCATCAATTCTTGTAAAGTTTTCAGGACATCATCATTCAACCCGGCCATGGTGCTTGTGGGAGTTGGAGCTTTAAGTATCGATAGTGGTGTGTTTCAAACTAGACGTCCGGCTTGTCTTGCCCAAGAAGTACTAGGAGGATCAATTTTGCTGCAAAACAAGGGGTTAATATGCAATGTCATGTTTATACATGAAATGCATCCATGCATGCATGCATGAATGCTCAAAGCAAGAGGGCACAAGAAAAAAACGTTAGTCAAACATATGTACTACGAAGTGGTAGACCTTCCAACCTTATTACTCCCACACACGTATTCGTTTGGCAAGTCAAAATTCCTAGGAATTGGTTAGGACTGTTGCATCAACAGGGGACGCTATTGCCGATGTAGTATGCACATTCGCATAGGAAAAACTCTCAACATCCAAACCAAACAATAAGTCATTATAACGCCCTTATCCCATGTCCTTGCTCTTGACGAGTCATTGATGTTTACCATATTCTAGGGTCATTTTAGCATTAATCAGGTACAATTAGATCGATGCACCAACGTCCCTTAAACACAGGTAGCAGTCAAGGTCACTCTTCTCAAACCCTAACTGATCCTATGCTGTAGGGCCACATTAGTTAGGTACAATTAGACTAACACTTGACATCCCCATAGGTAGCAATTAGAAGTTTAATTCAAGGGTAATAACACTAGACTAGGTCAAAATAATGGCTTCATGGCATCACATAACACATCAATCATTTGGTAAGTCCTAGTGGAAGTTGCTAAGGTCATTACATCACTTCAATCGGTTCTGCTAAAGAAGGTTCCCATAGAAAGCAAACTCCCATTAACCATCTCCCTCTTTCAAAAAAGATTCAAGCGATGGTAGGACATTCAGCTTAGAATTTCCATTTAACTATCGCTCATTAACCATAACTAGGATGGTAAGCAATAGGAGGACAAGTCCATCTATGAATGGTAGACACTGATTTCTCCCCCTATGAAGTGCGCATTTGTAAATCATAGGCAGCTTGACCAGTGGTAGCCGCGAGGTATGGTGTTTTAATGCAAGAATGCAATTCAAGGAAACTAGAGTTGGATATAATGATAATGAGTTGCTCTAATCACATGAATCATAAGTCTGTCATCCTTATTGGAGTCACCAAACTGTGGACAAAGAGGGTTTACCTTAGTGATCCAAGTCATACGACGATCACGGCACTATGCGTTAAGCATACAGGAGCTAATAGTGTGAGTCACCACCTAAACAGGCATCGGGAAAAGAAATTGGTGAGCGTCTCGATTCCCTTAAGAATGCATAAGACACCAAAAAGACACAGAGATTCCAAGATCAGACTTATGCATTCTTAGGGCGTGATTCTTTACAATAAACTCCTAGGATTATATCTACATTCATTTCCACTACTGAAAGTAAATAAAACACATAAACACATGATTACATTTTACAACATATAAAGCATGCAAAAGGTAAGTTGCTATATAAACAAGTACTAATTTTACATTACCAAACCACAATTAGTTCAAAGTACATGCAAATGGTCAAAGCAAATACCACCAACATATTAAACAACCTAAGTTGCTACAATTTTAACCTAGGGATTACCGAATAGCCTTATTAGGTTCATTTCATGTATATTTCACCTAATTCTTACCAAAGAAGGTTAGATTACTTACCTTTTAGCTACATTCCACATGAAATTTTTGTACACAGAAGTTGAAGAGCACTAGGGGAGCCTTCACAGGAAGCAACACCACTCTTTGCCACAATCACCATCCAACGCCACCCTTGGGAGTGGCGTTGAGACTCAACGCCACTCTTTTAGAGTGGCATTAGAGCTCAATGCACCCCAATCAGTGGCGTTGCCACACACATGCACAAGGAATAGCAGAAAATGCAAAAAAATGCAATTTTCGGGCTTACCAAACCTCAAAAATTGACGAAAAACTCAACCAAAACATCAATGCATGGTGCAAACAACCTAAAATAAGTGTATATATGGCACAACCCAACCTAGTATGCATCTAAGCAATCAAACAATACTCAATTAATACTTACAGTAAGCATATTTTGCACAACTTATAAAAACTATGAATCATGCTCTCCAATCATTCAAATTGCATTTAAACAACCCAAAACAACTTAAAACCACTTCAAAACAATAGAACCAAACATTAAAGCATGTAAATCAACTATATAGACCATGCCAATAAATTACAGTAAACATACATTCAATACAGTGAACATGCAGTGCACTGATTTTTATGGAAATCAACTGAAATTGATAATAATGCACAAAATCACTTGAGAAATCATTTAGATGCCATAAAAACATGCATTAGATCATCAAAACATCAAATCATGACATTTAAAAGATCTACATTGAATTTCAATTGAAATTGAAATGATCGTGCAATATATTGTAACTTTTGAAATCAATTGAAATCAATTCAAATACTTTTGATTTTGATTAAAACATGTTAGAATCATCTAAAAACAGCATAAAACATATTTTAAAATAATTTCAAAATCAAAATCATTAAAAACAAGTAATCAAAAAAATCACGTACTGTGTAGTGAAAACAGGTAGAATTAAAAAACAATCATTAACAATCATACAATCATGCATTAAAACACTTTAATTGAATAGATCTAACACATAAACATGTTAAGAATCAACAAAAGAAAGATCCAATGAAAAAGGCAAAAGATGCAGTACGTACGTTCAAAACAACTTTCACGGCATTATTGAGCAGATGGATATTTTGATGCAAACAATGAATGAAATCACAAAAATTTGATAGAAACAATAAAAAAAATTAAAAATTAAGCGGGTTTAGAGTACTTATAGTGAAGATTTGTAGAACTCTAGATTCAACAGACAGAGTTCAAAAGGAATGAATCTTCTAAGGAAGGCTTGATTTCCCTAAGTTGTTTGAGTTGAATGGCTTTTGTTATTTTCAATCACATAATGTTTCTTTTTGTTTTCTTTGATTTTCTCTCTCTCTAAAAACACTTACAAAACCTTTTTTCCTCTCAAAATTACTCTTTTCTTAAAATTGCCTACCTCTCCAAAATCCAACCTTCTAAATTCCAACCTCCCTGTACAAGAAAATGAGTGTGCCTTTTATAGGCAATGACTTTGATGCTTTGCTCAATTCTTAAGCAGAAATGTTTGAATTTGAAATGGAGATTGGTTCAATCAAATCTTCTATTCATTGTTTTTAAAATTCAAAATCAAAGATTGATATAAATCACATTCAGTTGCATTTTGAAATTCAAATTAAAATCAATCCTCCTATAAGCTTTAAACAGAAATGGGTTTGGGCTTTTAACTGATTTGAAGCCCAAAAGAGCTTAATTAATTAATTAAAAGGCTGGCCCATAACTCAAAAATCAGATTTAAAGCTCGTTTCTAACCTTTAAAATCACAATCCAGGCTTAACATCAAGCCAAGCCCATTAACATGGCAGCAGATGTTCTAAGCCCGTTTTGGAGCCTTAACGTTGGAATTAGAAAAATTGTATTAGAGATAAAAAAAAAAAAGTGTAGAATGACCCAATTTATAATTGAAACGGGCTCCAGGTCATTTTGAGGCTCGTATGAAAAGATATGATGAAAATAATGCACGATTTTATTTCAAAATGATTTTCTGGCTCAAAATAATGCACTTTCAAATATGAAATCCATTTTGGACCATCATATGATCAAAATGAAAGCCATAATCACTCTACTTACGCCTTGTGAGCATAAGTGATCATCATTGGGGAATCCGAGCCGCTTCCCCAGTCCTGCATCAAAAAATTAGGTGTCTACATGAGGTCTATGTTATCTAGAGGCATAAGCAATTACCCTTCCATTATGCATTAACACACACCCA
>CANYLF016078472.1:0-11425 GCA_948193215.1 Bocquillonia castaneifolia
TATTAAGGGGTGACCTAATAAGCAAATATCTTATTAAGACCTCCAAGGTTGAGGCAGAATCAATCTCATGAGAAATAAAAGACCTTATACGCTAAGGCAAATACGCAAGAAGCTATATTCAAGACCTTTTTATGATAAAGGCAGTTATTAATTTGAGGTGACCTCTTAACAACAAATGCTACTAAGACTCCTAAAGAAGGGGTATAATCAATGAAGAAGAAGAAAATGGCCTTAAAAAGCTAAGACAAACAAAGACCTTGGGTTATCTAAAGGCAATACATTTGACAACTATGGCGATCTTCAATGCATAATAAAAGCATAAGGAAAGTTCGACAGAAATAAAGGCGAGCGAACAACAACCATTATATAAAAAGATTACAAAAAAAGATGAGGTGAATGAAAGAAAATGCAATTAAACAGAAAAGCTGCTTTAAAATTTCACAAAAACAAATACATAAAATTGTTCAAAGAAGATAAAGACAATAATTATAAGGATGATCACTCATCCATATCATCTTCATCAGGGATGATGGTGTTCATAAATGAGAAGTCAGAGCCAGGAAACTGATGTTGTGCAACCTCTCGAAGCTTTTCCCGATACTTAATGAGGGTTCTACCAACGGAGCGCCTAAAGAGAGCACTTTCATCCTCAAGTTGAGAAATTTTAGCCTGTACAGGCTCAGCAATCTCTGTTAATAATTGTAATTGGGCTTCGAGATCAGCTTCTTCCTTGTTGCACTTTTCTTTGATGTGCTTCATTTTATCCTGCTCCTTCTTCAGCTCAGCATCCGCCCCAGTAGTCGCCTTATCCTCTGCGGCCTGAACCTGAGCTTGCACATCTTTCACTGTTCTCTTGTAAGCTAAACGCTTCGCCTGATACTTATATTTCATCATTCAAACAAGGTTCAGCATCTGAAAATAACACATAAGAAAAAGTCAGCTACTTAGAATACAAAGAAAAAAAGAAGAAGATATAACATATGAAACAGGAACTTACTGAAAGCATGTGCTCCTGAACTTGCAAGGTGAGTGAGTTGTGCGTCCACCTTAAAAGACCTTCCATGTCAATTGGAAGGCTTATTTCCCTAGTAATCAGGGTGGTAACTCGATTATCTTTGATGGTTGGATTCCCCAGCTCGTCCACCCATTCTTAAGCAAAAGTGCTCACATCAGCAAGTTCGCCCTCAGAGATAGAGAACCCACCATTAATGGTCTCCAACAACTGAGAACGAGTCTTCTTTTTTACCACTGCTGCCTTCATTCCCACCTTCACCAATCTTTTTCTCTTCCTATTCACCTCAGAGGGTTGCTTCTGAGATATTTTAGGCACAGTGCCCTCCATAGGTGTAGCGGGCTCCACAGCAGTTGTATTGGTTCCTGTGGGAGGAGTAGTTGATGGGTTTGCCTCACCAGCTCTAGCTCCTGCTTCGGGCATCATAGTAGCAAAATTGAATCTTGGCATCTATACAAGAATAAATAAAATTTAATATAAGTAAAAAGAAGGAAAGTATAAATACCATTGGAAGGTGAGAGGCTGGGTTCGCCAGCTTCAGCCCTTATGTTAGCTTCTTCTTCAGAGTCTTCATCAGATTCATCCACTAGCCTAGGGTCAAAAGATCTGGTTTTGGGTATGTACTCCTCTCCATAAAGGTGTTTTTGGATAAGGGTTTCAAGGTAAACTTTGGACGGTTCGCCTAAATAGTCAGCAACCTCTACTGAGGCACTGCCTAAGGTCCTCACTAGTTTAGGTTTTATAAGTGCTGTAGCCTAGCTGTTTGGAATCTTCCCCACCCAGACTCATAGGTTACTATATAAAAGTTGTCCCTCCAACCTTTTAAATGATTCTTGAGACCTTCAAATCTTTTCTTAATCGCCTGAAAGGTGACGTACTCAGAGGTTCCTACTCTCTCCACCACGGTATATGAATTTAGGAAGATTTTGGGGGTCAGGGTGTGGCCTTTTGGTTGGTATAAAATTGAAGTGGCAGTAAAAAGTTTATAGGCGTTGGGGTGAAGGCGAGATAAAGGACACTGAATGTTTTCTAATTTTTTTTAAAGAGAGGGATCTAAAGGGAACCTAAGTCCACTCTCTATAGACTCTTTATAAACTATCTATTTGTTTGCAGACAAGGTTTGGTTGGCGAAGCTACCCTCCCTTGGTAGTCTCACTGAGTAACCCTCTGGGAGACCGCCATACCTAGTTTTAAACAAATCTAGCTCCTCCTCATATTGTTTGGTGGGGTGAAGATCTACGGTATCCTTAGGCTATTTACGGGCCATGTGTTTAATTTTGAAGCCTGAAGGAGGAAAAGGTTTAGGGGTGACTTCTGTGTTATTATTACTAGCATTGGAGGACTCGATCTCACTTTCTAAAGGGTTATAAGGTTTATCATCCAAAGGTAAAAAGGGGTGAACTATCTTTAAAGGTTTAGGGTTTACGATACTTGAGGCGTTTTGAGGAGTTGAGGTATTAGCCTGAGGGTTTGGTCTTGGGCGATTGGGTTGGTTCACACCGTCTGAGGAGTCAGATGACACAGAGATGACTGTAGGTCTGGCTTGGGGGATTGATGTGGAAGATGAAGAGGTTGATATGTAAAAAGGTGGAATCACCATCAACGGCCTAAGTCCTACCTAGGCAAAGTCCCAAACAATTAACAGAATATAGAAGACTAACAATTTTTATAACAAACACAATAAAGCCACAGATGCATTTTCAGGCAAACATTTTTTCAGATACGAGAACGACATATAAACCAACCCTAAAGTTAAGGGCATTTGATTCATTGTATATGGATAAATACACATTAATGGCAGACTCAATCAACATATTTGGGGGTAAATCTTACTCCAAATCATTAGATCCACAAAGATATCAAAACTTAGAGGACATAAATACACTTTCCAATGATTTAAAAGGTTAAATTGACATAGAAAGTATCAGAAGAGGCAAACTTACAGTGATTGATGAGGCGTTTCGACTAGCTCTGCAAATGGCTTGGCTGTAAGAGTAGAAACACTGTTGGTAAAGGGAGGTAACGGTGTCCGGAGCAATGGTTGTTTGATGAAAATCATCGGAGCAGAGGGAGAGCAGATAGAGAGTCTCTATTTTCTTTGTAAATATGAGAGAGAAATTGAAAGTGTTTAAAACGCATAGGGTATAAATGTAGAGGGAAAGTGAACAGTTTCATGTAGGAAACTACACAGACGTGACTACTTAGTGGGACATGTGTCAACTACATTTGTTTCACATTTATTGTACTCTCTGGTACTCTCTGGCACTCACCCATCTAATAACAGTCTTCTAAGGGAAACATGTGTTCAGTACAGGTGATTCTCCTCAAATCCTGAAGCCCAAAGGGTTTGCCTTTGTTCAAAAGAAGCATTCCCGCACAACGGTTCACCAAATGATGAAATCACCCTCAAGCTAAGTCTCTGACATTAGCACTGCTAGAGGGGGAGGGGGACTTGTGATATGAATCACTCCTTTAAGCTCAAAAGGCCCAAAAGGCCCATTTCATGTTAGGCTCACGTTAGCCCATTATATGTCCTAACACCTTGAATCCTAAGTCAAGGGGGACTCTCTAATCACAAGGGGGGTTCCTAATCCTAAGCTGACTCTGACTCATTACAGCAAAGGAGGACTCCTAAGCCTCAAAGGACAAAGATTCCAAGGCATAAGGGGATTGTTCATACCACTATATAAACCCCTGCCATCTAGGGTATTAGGTATCGTTCTCTCATCTACTACTTTCATAACTCCCAAGAGAATATCTCTAACTTAAGCATCTGAGTCAGACCCCGGGGAGCACCCCAAGTCTCTCTCTTTTTTGAGTAGGCTAGGCTAACTTCGGTGACCAAGCTATCTCAAGGGAACCTCAAACAAGGCTTCTTTCTCTGAGAAACGTCATGAATGTTTCAATCATCTTACATGATCTTACTTGGTAAGCCTTAGGATAACAACTAGTCTTCCATGCATGTCCTGATAGAATAGAAGGATTTGAATTTTGCCTTAAGCCTTAACCTGGGGGAATATATGCCCTTAAGTTTTCAATCCATGTATCAGAAATTCATGGATTAAACCCATTGTTTGACATGGACTCCTGAGGAGCTGAAATTCTAAGAGAAGTGAATTGCCGTCCTTCGGACTCACGAACTTTATGTCTCAGCACTTGACCCACAACCTAATGTGTCCTTGCCATGCAGTAGCTGAAAATAGACAATTTCTTCTTCATTCTAAATGTGTCAACAAACACAGGTGTGGTTTTTGGAAGAAGAGAAACTTCCAGTTGTTAATAGTTGTGAAGAAGAACATACTAGGTACAAAATTTTGATGAAGTCACCATGGGAAATATTGCAAGCTCCAGTTCGATCTAGAGGTGTAATTGGCTCAGTCTCAGTGAAATGGGTGTGGCATTGAGGTTGGATGTTTATTTATGATTTTGTTAGGAGAATGGCCATTTCGTTGTGTGCCATGTGCATTTCTGAAGCTCGGAGGTGCCAATGCAATGCAACCTGTGTTTGCTTAACCATAGAAGTAGTAATTTTTGAACTTGTTGCTTTTCTCGTGATATGCAGCATTAGCCAGAATAATGATGTCCTTGGAAATGCACCACTTGTTGGGTATGTGAATTCATGCAAAGCTGACGTTGGGATTAGGGTACAGATCATTGAAAGACATGAAGGATTCAGAAGAAATTCTCCAGCAGCTTCATGAAGCTGTTAACAAAACAGATGGATAAACTCGATCCAATTCCAAACAATCATGAAGCCAAACAAACATGTGAAATTAATTGACAAAGAGTGGACTGATATAAATATTATCCCATCATCTCCAAACTCATACCCATTTTATACTTCAATCTATAGTTCCTTGAATGCTTGTTCACTTGATAAGATTTGTGTAATGGAAATAATAGAATGAATAATTGCAATCTCTACTACAAGTTAATTACGCCACTTCTCATCATTTAAAATGTGTCAAAAGTTAGCAAATTAAATACATGTAAATTAATTGGTAAATTCAGATGATGAATATATTTATACATACCCTGCCATTTGATATCTGTTGCATATATTTTTTTTCTCAAGTAATCTGTGATGTAAATTAATTAGTAAATTCATATTCATAAAAACCTGCAATTTTTAGTTGTTTGTGCCTGACTGCTTGCTTTTTATCAACTACATTAGTGACAGTGATACGAATCACTCCTTTAAGCCTAAAAGGCCCAGAGGCCCATTGCATGCAAGGCTCACGTTAGCCCTTTACATGTCTTGACACCTTGAATCCTAAGTCAAGGAGGACTCTCATCACAAGGGCGGTTCCTAATCCTAAGCCTATTAGGACAAGGATTCCTAGTCTTAAGTGGATTGTTCCTACTACTATATAAACCCTACCGTCTAGGGGGTCAGGTATAATTCTCTCATTCACATACATTCATAACTCTCAAGAGGATATCTTTAACTTAAGCATTAAAGTCAAACCCCAGGGGCCACCTCAAGTCTATCCTTGTTTTGCAGGTTCTGGTGATTTAGATCAGCTGAGGCAACATTCAGGCAAGGGGAACGTCCTGAAAGTTTTATTGGTGCGGTGAGCGTGGACTACTTTTAATTTGAAAACACTTCATCATGACGAATAACGCTCCCTATGGTTTACTCCCTAGCTTCTTTGGCTCAGGAGGACTTCCGGCGTGGATGCCACAACCACCCAGAACTACTCAGGGTACTCCCCCCACTCAATAACCACCTAGATTTCCAGTTCCTACTGCTTATCAAACTCCTCAATGTACTTTAACTCTTAGAACTCAGTATCCTCAAACTCGAGGGCATCCTCCAATACCATCGGGAACTCCCCCAGTCACACCAAATACACCAGCAACTTCCATGCCTCCACTGGTTCCCCCAGTTCTAATAAGGCCTCCTGGAACAGATTTTAATGTCCCTTATTTGCCTACTCCACCTGTTTTCCAGCCAGGCCTTACTTTCGTTCCAAATCAAGGAATTCTCGTTCCCCATCCAAATATTGATATTCCCTCTCCTCCAGGAGTACAAGATCAAACTAATCTGGCCATACTTCAAGGGCACCATGAGTATGTTCCCCAATTTGTCCTACCTGCTACATCTCAGGGGGACAATTTTAATGGCAGAAGGAAGGGAGTAGAGAATGACCTGGATGATGCATCTTATCATCCTACTAACACAAGAGGAAAGGAGGGAGTAGCATGATTAGCGTAGCATGATTAGCGCAGCTGATGTAGCCAGAATTTTGGATGAAGCATGTCAGAAATTTGATGACAAAGTCCAGGACATTAAAGGCTAGATAGAAACAATGGACAAACAACCTAAAAAGAAAACCAAGAAGAAAACATAGAAAGTCGCCCCCTATGTCCTAGAGATCATGGAGAAAATGCCAAAAAGGGGAGACGAGCAACTAGAAAGAGTAATAGCACAAAGGGTGGAACAGGAAGAAGATGAAAAGTAAAAAATAGAAAAACAAATCAGAGACGTCATTGACAAGATGGGCATGCAAGATTTCAACCCTGGGTTCAATTTAAAGAATGAGTCACCCTTGGCTCAACACATTCTAGATAAACCTCTACCCAAAGGGTTTAAGTTCCGCACACTAGATGTTTATTCTAGAAAGTTTGATCCTGCAAGCCATGTCTACAAATTCCAGACATCTATGAGTGTCCAAACTAATGAGGACTATATATAGTACAAATTCTTCCCTACCACCTTGCAGGGGAACGCTGCGGATTGGTACAAAACATTAACCCCTCACTCAATACACTCCTTTAGACAACTCGCCACAGCATTCAGGCAGAGATTTGCAGCCTCCATTCAACAAAAAAAGGTGTCAGCAGACCTATTCTCCATCCAGCAAAGGGAAGGCGAACCCTAAAGAAAATACATTAAGCGATTCAATGATAAGATTGCCAAGATAGAAGATTTGAATCAGGGTGTAGCTTGCTCTGCTATGATCCATGGTACAACAAATGAGGAATTCAGGAAGGAATTGTTAGCCAAGGCTCCTAACAATGTAGAAGCCCTGATGGCACTCACCAACACAGTCATAAGAGTAGATGATGGTCATTATTATCTGAAGAGAATGAAAGAATATAAAAGGGAGCTCTCCCCAAATGGAGATAGGTGATCTCCTAAAAGAAGTAAAAATTCAGGTGGTAATAATGGGTCTAAGAGCTCCAATCTTCCCAAATACACACCCCTTAACACATCAAGAGAACGAATCCTCATGCACATCAAAGACAACGGAGAGAGGATAGAATGGCCAAGGAGGATGAGTTCATACACAGTTGACAGAAGGGACAATGGCAAGTACTGCCAATTTCACAAAGATGTAGGCCACGATATAGAGCAATGCAATCACTTGAAAAAGGAGATAGAAAAGCTCATTTAAGCTGGGTCCCTTAGGCTATTTGTCAAGAGGGATGATCATGATAGACCCTCCTATGATACAGATGATTGAAGAAATGATAGAGTGATAGAAAGGTGAGATAACAGACAAGAAGAAAGGCCTAGAGGTTAAAGAGTTGACAGAGGAGAATATAGAAGGAATGAAAGAAGCAAGAAAGGAGGTGAGACCACAGAGATGATGAAAATAGTGATGAAAATGAAGGTGATAGAAAGGCTAGAGGGGAACCTGTTAAACATATATATGTGATTGTAGGAGGAATTGCAGGAGGTGATAGTTCTACCAAGAGAAAAAGGTCAGCTAGGTCCATCTATTCTGTTAATTGAAAGGCGGTTCTAGTAGAACAGATTGGAACAGTGCAAATTTCAGTAGCAAATAAGAGGGCGATCATAACCCCCCATGTTGATGCTTTGGTAGTCATAGCCCTGATTCACAATCACATGGTCAACAACATACTAGTGGACATAAGGAGCTCAGTAAACCTCCTCACTCTAAAGGTATTTGATAAAATGGGGCTAGATCAAGCCAAGTTGTCCCCCGTCAACACTCCCCTGGTGGGCCTAGGAGGTAAATCAACGACAATAGTAGGCTCGATCAAGCTCAAAGTAGAACTAGGCAAAGGAGACATAGCCAAGGCATTGCAAGCAGAATTTATGGTGGTTGATATCCCATTCGCATATAATGCTATCATTGGGCGACCAATTCTCAATGAAACATGTGCTAGCATTTGCATACGATACTTACTCCTAAAGATTCCCACCTCAAAAGGAGAGGCAATAATTAAAGGCGACCAAAGACAGGCTGGGATAGCCTACTGTCAGGCACTAAAAGGGGTGTTCTCAACCATCGTAATAGAAGAGAATATCCAGCCAAAGGAGAATAAAGCCAAACCTGTTGGAGCTGTCCATAACAAAGCCCTGGGTTTGGGCAAGGAAATAAAAGTGGGAGGGATGGACCTAGGGATCCTGCAAGGAACTTTGCAAGTATTATCAGAATTCCAAGACACTTTCGCCTGGACCGAGGATGAGCTAACAAGAGTTAGCAGAGAAGTGATGGTACACAAACTAAATATTGATCCAGCAATCACCCGTATAGTACAAAAGAAAAGGAAGCACAGCTGGCTCAAGCAGATCGCCATCAATGAGGAGATCAATAAGCTAATGAAGATGGGAGTAATTAGGGAAGTCTAATACCCTGAATGGTTGGCGAACATGGTAATGGTAAAGAAAACCAATGGCTCATACAGAATGTGTGTGGACTTCACCGATTTGAACAAGGTGTGCCCAAAAGATAGCTATCCATTACCACAAATTGATCAGTTAGTAGACTCCACTACAGGCCACCAGCTATACTCTCTAGTGGATACCAAATCTGGATACCACCAGATACCAATGCATCAACCACATGAAGCCAAAACTGCCTTTACAACTCATGAAGGCACTTATTGTTATACTAGGATGCCCTTTGTCATAAAGAAGGCATGAGCCACCTTCCAAAGGATGGTCAATAAAATGTTCAAAAATAATATAGGCAGAAACATAGAGATCTACATGGATGACATGATAGTCAAATCAGGGTGGGCGGAGGAGCATCCTAAAGACTTGAGAGAAGTCCTTGAGATTCTTAGAAGATTCAACTTGAAATTAAACCTAAAGAAGTGTGTCTTTGGTGTCAAATCAGGCAAGTTCCTGGGATTCATGGTATCCTAAAGGGGAATTGAAGCCAACCTTGATAAAATCCAGGCGATCATTAACATGGAACCGCCTAAAACACTTAACGAGGTTCCCCAATGGGTGAATCACCGCCCTACGGCGATGACTACCATTCTTTAAGACTTTGAAAGATCCCAAAAACTTTCAGTGCTCAGATGATTGCTAAAAGGCCTTCCAAGAAATCAAGACATTCCTGACATCCCCCCCGTTGCTGAATAGACCATTAGAGGGGGAAACTATACCTTTACTGATCCACCACGGAGGAAACTGTGGCAGTAGTACTTATAAAAGAGGAAGACGGTGAACAGTTGCCCATCTATTAAATCAGTAAAGTGCTACATGAAGCTGAGCTTAATTACCCAAGGTTAGAAAAGCTAGCCTTTACACTGTTAATAGCAACGCAAAAACTAAACATTACTTCAAGGCACATTCAGTAGTAGTTAGAACAGACAGCCCCCTGAGAAATGTGTTGCAAAAAGTGAAGGCTTCAGGAAGAATAGCGAAATGGACGATCCACATTGGACGCTTAGGAGTTACTTATGAGCCATGAAAAGCGTTAAAGGCCCAAGTGTTGGCAGATTTTGTGGTAGAGATGACACTAGGGGAACCCATAGCCACCAAAGACATTTCCCCATGTAAACTAATGGTAGATGGTGCAGTTTGCTCTGTAGGAGTAGGTATCGTTATCATAATCAAAGGACCAGACAAAATAGAAATCAAATATGCAGCTAGAATAGGGTTCGCCACTTCCAATAACGTGGCAGAATATGAAGCCCTCATCCTAGGGTTACAAATCACCATGGAAATAGGCATCACAGATCTGGAAATTTATAGTGACTCACAACTGGTTGTGAACCAAGTCTCGGGCGCTTTCCAAGCAAATGAAGATTTCACTAAGTAAATCTCCATGGTAAAGCAACTAATCACAGAAGGTGAAAAAAGGAACGATGGCCAGTGGCGAATATTGTAAATCCCCAGAATAGAAAATCAGGGGGCTGATAGCATTGTAAAGATGGCAACAGAGGGAATGGCGATCCCTAATGTACTAATCGAAGAAATAAAATCCCTTAGCATTGCCAAGGCCAATATCCTACAGGTTGAAGACAAAAAAGGATGGAGGGAACCAATTATCCAATACTTGAAAAATGGCATCCTACCAAATGATCCAAGGGAATCAAGAACGTTAATAAGGAAAGCCGCCGAATACGCTTATAAGGAGGGGGAACAAAGAAAAAGGTCCAAAAGCCAACGTTGGCTCAAATGCTTGAGTGAAACTGAAGCAGATTATGTGTAAAGAGAAATTCATGAAGGAATAGGAGCCGCCCATGAGAGGGCTAACGTGCTTGCTAGAAAGGTGATCCTAAGAGGATACTATTGGCCCACCATAAAAAGGAATGCTAAGAATCTGGTGTCCAAATGTGAAGCATGCCAATTTCATGCCAACATACATCATAAGCCAGCTGAAAAGATGACCCCAATAGGGAGTGAATGGCCATTCGCCCAATGAGGGATGGACATCCTAGGTCCATTTCCCATAGCCAAAGCACAGAAGAAATTCTTAATAGTGGCGATTGATAACTTTACTAAGTGGATTGAAGCAGAAGCAGTTTCTACAATTACATCTCAAAGGGTCTAGGACTTTTTATTCAAAGAGGTTATATACAGGTTTGGGATCCCTCACACTCTCATTACAGACAGTGGCACACAGTTTGCCTCTCAAGCATTCAGGAGCTTCTGCGAGGCCTTTCAAATAGAGCAAAAGTTCTCCTCAGTCCATCATCCTCAGACTAATAGGCAGGCTGATCGACCAACAGGATCATCCTACAAGGACTTAAGAAGAGGCTGGAACAAGAAAAAACCAATTGGCTAGATCATCTATTCAATGTTTTATGGTCCTACAGAATAAATCCAAGAGACCCTACAGGTGAAACCCCATTCACCCTATGTTATGGTTCGGAAGTAGTGGTCCTAGTAGAAATTGGGGAAAGGAACTTCAGGACAGAAGAACTCACACTCATTAACAAGCAAGAGCTTCGAGTAAATTTAGACCTGTTGCCAGAAAGGCAAGAATAGCCATATCTGAGAATGGTGGCATGCTAACTAAAAATGGCACGGTTTCATAATAGGCGAGTTCGAGAAAGGAAATTCAAAGAAGGAGAGCTGGTCCTTAGAAAGAGTGAAGTGTCCATACAAGAAACTGGCAAACTACATGCTAATTGGGAAGGTCCCTATCAACTAGCCAAAGTCATTGGCAAAGGCGCTTACAAGCTTAAAAACTTGCAGGA
>CANYLF016079264.1:0-11588 GCA_948193215.1 Bocquillonia castaneifolia
TATATATTACTAGTATTATTATTACTAGTTATTATAAACATCAGATTCTATGCCATATCATGTAGAGATCATAGATACATACATACATATGTATGTATGTATCTATGTTTATAGATACATACATACGTATGTATGTATGTATATGTATGTATGTATACATGTATGTATACTTACATCCATATACATACATACATACATACATACGTACATACATACCTACATACATGTATGTATGTCTGTGTGTGTGTGTGTGTGTGTGTGTGTGTGTGTGTGTGTATTTTATATTGTGAATTATATGCTATGCATATGTTATGTGATTCTGTGTTGGCGGATGGAGGATAGTTGTACAACGAGCTACTTGGTGGGTGTCACCAGGCTGTGTGCACACATGAGTCAGTTATGTTTACTAACTCGAGCTTAAGGATGGGGCTTGCTCGTGAGACGCTCCGGGCATCGTTCCTATTTAATTTATTATGATTATACGGTGGCATGCTCGTGATACGCTCTGGGCGATCGTAGTGGTTCCAAACTAATTTTATTGGAATAAGAGAACCATGTGGTATAAGAGAGCCTAAAGGGTTATATGGGGGGCTTAGAGGTCCGTTAGATGTTCTGCCTCGATCCTCCTCCTTGTTTGCTGTGTATGCTGCATTCATGAATGTGACTGTATGTGTATATATATATATATATATATTACTGTATTATTATTTAATGCATGATTGCTTGAGATTTAGGTTGCATTCCATAAATGTGTTATTAATTCACTCATTGAGGTCTGACCCCCCCCCCCCCTCAACTTTATTTTTTAGGATTCTTTTTAGACCTCACAGGTCAGGTCTCTACACCGGACTTCTTCTTCTTCGGCAATTTTTTGAAGGTTCTTGTTTATCTAATCAGATGTATGATTATTCTAGAGCTGCAATAGTAGCTTGCTTGTGTTAGGATGATATCTTAATCATGTCCGTTTGTAACCTTATATTTTATGGTCTGGATAAATATTTAAATGTTGTTGTGCTATTTGCAAGTATAATAGGGATATGTATGAACATGTATATCCTTGTGAGGCCCCAGCTAGATATGCTGGCTAGGTTATGGTTACATGATATCACTTTTATGGATTATATATGCTTGTTATCAACAGGTTATTATTTATTCTCTTTGAACCAGAATATGTAATTATGGTATTTTATGTATGTGAGTGATGGTTATCAGGTGTTAGGCTACCACGGGTTCCAGTAGCATATAGCTTTCCCGTTCCCTGACGTCAGTCACGTGTCCCGGGTTTGGGTCATGACAAAGTTAGTATCAAAGCCTATGGTTTTACTACATGTTTAATATGTTTCTTTAGAATGTCATTCTTTCTTGAAACTACTACAAAATAGGATCCTTTATCATTTTTGTTAAGTCTTCCTTGTTTCTAGAATTCAACACACCGTTAGGACTTTTGTTTATTGCTAAAGTTTACCTGTTTATTTTTCAAAATGAATCAATGACGACATAGGAATATGCAGGAACCAAAAAATGATCAGGAAGAGGATGCTACTTTAGAGCGAGGGGAAATTCTGCATATAGAGGAAGAACTTGAGCAGCCTTGACCTAGAGGTAGGGAGAAATCAGAGAAGACGCCAATGTGCCCAGGGTGGATAGGAACAGTCGCCACCATAGGGTTTTAGAGGTATTGATCAAGCTATTATGGAGGCTATGGCTAGGGGAATAGCCCAAGCATTTTAGCAACCAAGACAAGTGTCCGATCTTGAAGTGATCAGTATGTTTGCTAGATCTTTTAGAGTACCTTTTTATGGATCAGGGGATCCCTTAGACTTCTTAAATATGATCAAGAACAGAGTGTCTTTTGCTGCTAATGATTTGTAGAGGGTTCGTATGGTTGAGACATGTATGGATCAGGAAGTTCTGGACTAGTTTTTAGCTGCTATCAAACCGACTATAGATACTATCACTTGGGCTGAAATTGAAGAGAGGTTTTAGTAGCCCTACATGTACATGTTCTACCAGATAAGGAGCAAGGTACAGTTGATGACTATTTCCAAGAGAAAAAATGAATCCGTCTCCGAATACACTAATAGGTTCAGGAGATTATTGAGATTTGCTGGTACTATGCTTCAAGAGGAGGCACAAATGGTACATTTATATGTTGTTGGTTTGGGGTCAGCATATGCAAGTATGAGAACTGAGGGGTAGACTTTGTACTCTATTTATATTGAAGTTATGTCTATAGAGGAGAGACTTTAGAGGCACTGAGTAGTGTCATGATCTTATGGTGCTAGTAGTTCCCGATCTATTGGAGAAAATAGTGGGCATGCTAGAGGACAGTATGGTATGGGTATGCAGCAGTCACAGGGGACCTTTCAGATGGGTTCTAATGGACAGATGGGATATGGTCAGCCAGGATCATCACAGTTAGTTCACTATAGTCCTCATGGTCAAAGCAGATGCAGGCATGGTGAATGCGATAAGGGTAGTTCCTTAATGAGATCTAGCAGTAGTAGTAGTGGGCAGAGTGTGAGGTATGGCAGTGTTGGTTATAGCAGTTCTAGTTCTGGCCCTAGTTCTTACCAAAATTGCTGCAGAGTCTATTAGGGACCATGTCACCTAGCCTAGAATGTATGTTACAGGTGTGGGCATCCAAGACATTATGTGAGGAATTATCCATTCTTTCCTTCCCTGTGTCAGACACATTTCCACGTAGCTTCTTCAGCATCCAGTGTAGTTTAGCCACCACCACAGCCATGTCCTCAGTATCCTACTCAATTTTAGGGAGGATCCAATTAGGCAGGCCCTTCTCATGGTGGATTTTAGATGATAGGCCAGCAGGGCCGAGGTTTTAGAGGTAGAAATGGAGGCAGGTTTCGTGTCAAAGCAGGTGGTAAAGGCATGGGTCAAGCTTCTACTTCGCAGCAACCCGGTGGGGGCAAAGATAGAGTGTTTACTCTCACACCACAGGATGCACAGACTTCAAACACAGTAGTGGCAGGTACTATCCAGTCATGTCATAATGATGCCTTCATTTTATTTGATCCCGGTTTAATGCATTCCTTTATTTCCCCTACTTTTGCATTGAGGACTGGTTGTAGAGGTATGAGGATGTTAAGTCCATCGTCAGTGGCCACTCCTTTGAGTGATGTCTTGATCACTAACATTGTGTTTTTGTAATGCCCTGTGATGATCAAAGGCAGAGAAATGATGGCTGATTTGATATTGTTAGATGTGATGGACTTTGATGTAATCCTAGGAATGGATTGGTTGTCCCAGCATTATGCTACCTTGGATTGCAAAATGAAAGAAGTGATATTCTGAATGCTTGGAGATGAAGAGTTTAAGTTCTAAGGTGAGAAATGTGTGATGCCTCAGAACTTGATTTCTACAATTACAGCTAGAAAATTGCTTATGCGGAGATGTCAAGGATTTCTAGTAGTTGTCAGAGACATGACACTAGAAGCAGATGATGTGAGTGAAGTGCCAGTAGTGTGTGAGTATCTAGATGTATTTCCAAAAGAGCTATCGAGATTACCACTTGATAGGGAGATTGAATTCTGTATTGATGTGATACCTGGAATCACTCCCATTTCTATACCACTGTATAGGATGGCCCCAGCTGAGTTGAAGGAGCTAAAGGAGCAGCTACAGGGTTTACTTGATAAAGGTTTCATCAAGCCTAGTACTTCTCCCTGGGGTGCACCTATTTTATTTTTGAAGAAGAAAGATGGCACACTCAAACTCTGTATTGATTATAGAAAGTTGAACAAGGTGACAATCAAGAACAAGTATCCACTTCCCCAAATCGATGACTTGTTTGAACAGCTGCAAGGTGCACAATGCTTTTCTAAAATTGATTTTAGATCAGGTTATCATCAGTTGAGGATTAGAGAAGAAGACATACCTAAGACTACATTCTGGACAAGATATGGTCACTATGAATTTCTGGTTATGTCCTTTGGGTTGACTAATGCTCCAGCAACCTTTATGGACTTGATGAACAGAGTATTCAGACCATTTTTGGATCGGTTTGTAATTATTTTCATTGATAATATCTTGGTGTATTCTAGAAGTATGGAAGAACATGAGCAACATTTTAGGATGGTGTTGGAGACTTTGAGAAGGGAACAGTTGTATGCCAAATTCCCAAAGTGCGAATTTTGGCTGGATAGTGTGACTTTCTCGGGACACGTGGTATCTAAAGAAGGAATTCAGGTTGAACCAAAGAAGATTAAAGCTGTATTGGATTGGCCTAGACCAACCACAGTCATAGAGATTAGAAGTTTTCTGGGTTTGGCAGGCTACTATCAGAGATTTGTGCAAGACTTTTCTCGGATAGCAGCACCATTAACATCGCTAACTCAAAAGAATGTTAGATTTGAATGGAATAAAGCTTATAAGAGCAGCTTTCGGTTGCTAAAGGAAAGGTTGACCACAGTACCTGTGTTGACCTTGCATTCTAGGACTGATGGCTTTACTGTGTACTGTGATGCTTTAAGAGTGGGTTTAGGGTGTGTGTTGATGCAGAATGGGCATGTAGTAGCCTATGCTTCTAGACAGTTGAAGAATCATGAGAGGAATTACCCTACCCATAATCTGGAATTAGCAGCTATTGTGTTTGCATCGAAGATTTGGAGGCATTATCTGTATGGTGTACCCTGTGAGATATATACTGATCATAAAAGCTTGAAGTATATATTTCAACAGAGTAATCTGAATATGAGGTAGACTAGATGGTTGGAGTTATTGAAGGATTATGATTATTCAATTATGTATCACCTTGGGAAAGCGAATGTTGTAGTAGATGCTTTGAGCAGGAAATCAGTCGGTAGTCTTGCTCACATCAATGTAGAAAGGAGACCTATGTATAGAGAAGTTGATCAACTGTTTGATCTAGGATTGCAATGGTGGGTGAATAGATCTATATGTTTGATAGCACAATTCAGAATAAGATCTGTGTTTCTAGATAGGGTAAAGGTAGCTTAGTCACAACTGAAAAGTTTAGGGTTGATGGCGAAGGCATTTTGAGGATGGCACTAGGGTGTGTGTACTAAAGGTTGATAACCTACAGAAGGAGATTATGGAAGAAGCTCATCATACACCTTATAGTGTTCATTTGGGTGTAACTAAAATGTACCATGATCTAAAAAGCATGTACTGGTGTAGTGGGATGAAGAAAGATATAGTAGAGTTAGTGTCCAGGTGCATGACTTGTCAGAAGGTGAAGTTAGAACACTAGAGACCATATGGATTGTTACAGCCACTACCTATCCCTGAGTGGAAGTGGGATATGATCACTATGGACTTTGTGACAGGGTTACCCCATACTCGGAGTGGGTTTGACTCAATCTAGGTGATTGTTGATGAATTGACTAAGTCAGCTCACTTTATACCTGTAAAGAGGAACTATACCGTGCAGAAGTTAGCTAAATTGTATATTTCTAAAATAGTACATCTTCATGGGGTTCCAGAGTCCATTATGTCAGATAGAGATTCAAGTTTCACCTCGATATTCTAGAGAGAGCTACACTTAGCTTTGGGAACCAGATTGGATTTTAGCACAGTTTTCCATCCTCAGACGGATGGGCAGTCTGAGAGAACCATACAGACTCTAGAAAATATGCTACGCATGTGTGCTATGGACTTTGGTGGCTTTTGGGATTTGAATATTCCATAGATTGAATTTGTTTATAGTAATAGCTATCATGCCAGTATTGAAATGGAATCATTTGAAGCATTGTATGCTAGGAAGTGCAGATCCTCGCTGTGTTAGGATATTGGTGAAAGGCAGCTTTCTAGACTTGAATTGGTTCAGATCACTTTCGAAATGGTTCCTTTAATACAACAGAGGTTGAAGACAGCTTTTAACCGACAGAAGAGCTATATAGATCCTAAAAGAAAGGATGTTTCTTTTGATATTGGTGATTGGGTGTTTTTGAAAGTGTCACCCGCGGAAGGTGTGATGAGATTTGGTAAGAAAGGCAAGTTGGCACCTAGATATGTGGGACCTTATGAAAACAAGGCTAAAGTTAGTGATGTGGCCCACAGATTGACCTTACCATCAGAGTTATCTACATACCACCCGGTCTTTCATGTATCAATGTTGAGGAAGTACATTGCAGACCCATCATATGTAATCCAGAAAGATGACATTAAGATTGGGGAAGATTTGACATAAGATGAGTATCTAGTGGTTGTTATCGATCATCAAGTGAGATAGTTACGATCCAAGGCGATCCTAATGGTGAAAGTAGTGTGGCGAAACCATTATGTTGAAGATTGCACTTGGGAGTTGAAGCAAGACATGAGGGAGCAGTTTCCCCACTTGTTTCTACAATAAGGCATGTTTTAATAGCCGCAATCTTCACATTTAATCAATTTTAATTCGGGAATTAATTAATTAAGTTTTAATCTTTAAAAATTATAAAACATACTTCTGGATGCCTAATTGATATAAACTTTTGAGTGAATGTGTTAAATATATTCCCGAGTTTATGGTAAAAATTTGAATCAAAACTGAGTTAAGGATAAAATTTAATTGGATAAAAGGACCTAATTGAAAAACTTGAAAACTTTGTTATATATATAGCCTATAATCTGTCAGGGGCTTATTTACTAAAAAACTTTGAAAGTTAATTACATAAATAGTACCCCATTTCTCTCCCAATTGTCATTGTAGCTTGAGACACATTCATCGTTAGTTCACCCACCTCCAGCCACCTCCAACACAGTTCTACCTACAAAATTGTAGCTTACAACCTCACAAACCCATAGATACCAAAAACTCCCCAAATCGTTGATGAAAAATGGTGAATCGAAGTTCCAAAATCCGGCGAGGATCGGCCTCCACAATCTAAGCTTCTCCGGTGATTGTTGGTTCAAATTGAGGTGGGGAATCGATAGATCGTCTCATGTATAGTGGGTTTGACACCAACCATGATCAAAACGGTCATTGGAGCAAGGAGAACGGGGGTTTTGTTGGTGATTTGGGCTTGGTGACTGTTTTGCTTCATTTCACGCAAACGACGATAGCTGGTAGTGCGTGAGGTATGGAATGAGATTCCCCAGGGCCGTGCGATGTAATCTGGAGCTTTGAGGACCCAATGACACGCATCGCCAATGACTGTGGTAGTGGGCCCCTACAGACAAGGAGGTTTTGCCTCAGAGCCTAAGCCATGACTAGCAACTACGTTACTGTGTATTCAGCTGCGGGGCTGAAGTGGTAGTCGCCACCCGAACTGGCATCGAGAATGTCTTACAAGGTGTACATCCCAATTCCTCTCAAGAATATGAAGGATGCATTAACCCCAGAGATTCATGGATCCAACTTATTAATTCCCGGACGTGATTCTTTACCCAATACTCCTAGTATTATACTAACCTTCATTCCTTCTAACAAAGCAATAAAACACATAACAATTTATAACCTACCTTTTACATATACACATGCAATAGTGAGTTTCTAATAACAAACAAGAGTTAATTTTAAAGATTACCAGCCATTAACTAGGGTTAATTTGCATGCAAAAGAGCCATAACAACCATATAACACATAAACATAGCAACAAAACCTAGGGTTTCTACCATTTTAGACATAAAGTGATTACAAAATAGCATTAATATCCAATTACATACATAAACACATTTAAATAATTACCAAAGAAGATTCAAATGCTTACCTTGTTGCTGTATTCCACGTGAAAGCTACTGTACACAAGCAATCTCCGCAAAACATCACCGAAGAACAATAAGGAAGGCCCAACGCCACTCAGGGGACTGGCGTTTGGTCTAAACGCCACTTACCTATAGGAGTTTGGGCCCAACGCCACTCCTGCTTGTGGCGTTGGTCAAAAGGCAGGAAATAGAGAATGTGATTTGACAGAAAATGTAATTCTTAGGGTTTACCGAGCCCCAAAAATGAATAAACAGAGATGAAAACTCATAGAACAATCATCAAAACATATAAAAATGCATAAAACATGGCAAAATAACCTAGATCTAAACACGGCATGCATAAAACACAAAAAGATACACACTTTTATGAGTAAAACATTCAAAGACTCAATCTTTATGCATGAGACATACAAAAGACATAAGCTTTCATATCAAACATATATAAAAAAAAAACACAAGCTTTGTGAATAAAGGATTAAAACAATGCAATTTTATGCATGAACATATAAAAGAGCAAACTTTAAACATCAAAACACTCAAAGGCGACAACTTTTAATACTAAAAGAGAAAAGAAAACAACTTTCATGCTTAAAACTCAAAAAGGAGCAATTTTTATGCATTTAAAAAAAGTTCATGACATCAAAGATCCAGATCTGAAATAAAAATATACAAAAACATACAAAGGAATCAACTCTACACATCAAAACTCAAAAATATGTGATTTTTAAGCAAAAGGAATAAACTTTATGCAAAAAAAAATAATTTTTATGCAATAAAACAATAAAAGAAGAAACTTTCATGCATGAAAAACATGTTAAAGACATCAAATGTTATAGATCTGAAATCAAAACATGAAAACATGCAAAAGACACAATTTTTAACATTTATAATGCATGAGCATGGCATTTAATGACATTTAAACAAAAGAAACATGAAAAAACATGAATAAAACATACAGATAGAAATTTACAGCAACATTATATCACTTTCAACATGTTTATGACATGCAAAACATGAAACATGTAAAGAAATAATGAAAAACACAAAGGAAAAGTGGCTTACCTCTCAAGAAATCACCTTGGAAGAGCTTAATAACCCTCAAATCTTATTTGAGTGACTTTTTTGTTGCTTTTCAATGATTAAAGGCTGCTGGATACTTCTTTGAATAGATTAGAAACCTCAAAAAGACCTTTGAATGGGAAAGGTGCAAGCTTTTTGTGTTTTTTTATGTTTGTAATGTGAAAACAATGTAAATAGAGTGTTCTTAGCTTATGAATGAGCTTCAGAGCATTAGACTCAGATTTCAAAACCCTAAATTCGTATGGAATGGCTGCCTCCTCCCTAAAACCTAGTTTTAGACCGGTATTTATACCCGTAATAGCTTAAAACTTAAGCTAGGGTTACCACAATCAGTTTCCTACTAAAATTTAATGACCTGTGCCTAAAGCAAAGGATTTTTTAGACAAAAATAGCCCTCTAGAGCTTTGGGATGCGTGTATGACTCGTACAGGCCATCCTGGGCCGAAACAACCCTAAAATGGGCTTTTTACTGCTGAAAATGACTGACTGCCATTGGGGGTCAAACGCCAGTCTTCCTTGTGGTGTTGAGCCCAACGCCAGTCATATGAGTGGCGTTGGGCCCAACTCCATTGGGAAGAGTGGCATTGGGCCCAATTTCACTTATCAAAGTCGCGTTGGGCCTCCAAACGTTTGATTTTGCAAAAATGTAAAACTGTGAAAATGTACGAAATGGCCTCAACTATAAACCAATAAAATTTCAAGTCATTTGGACACTTGTAGAAAATGTTATGATGAAAACCGTCTGAAAATTGCATCATTTATGCTCAAAACCGGATTTTGGAGAAAAACGTGCTATGCAAGCTTAGAAAACACTCAAAATGAAGCCAATATAATCTCTAAAAAGCAAAGTCAACTGAATTCATGCTACTTAGAACATGAACGATCATCACTGGGCCTATAAGCCGCTTCCGTATTCCTGTGTCAAAAATTAGGTGTTAACAGTTTGCCCCCGCTTTGTCGGAGGTTTGTAGTATTATCCAATGTTGGCCTTAGTGGCATCAATCCATCTTATTTTGAGTTTAACAACCCCTTATCTTTGTCTAACAAAGTTTCCAAGTGTGTAGGTTGGTTTTCAAACTAGTTTTGGATTTTTCCTGTAAATCGTACCCGGGTTAAAGGAAATCACGTCCATGGCACAATATCGTGCCCACGATCCCACAATCGCCCCCGCGATATGGGACACATCCTGCCTGCGACATGTAGATCACGCCCAGGATGTTTGGTTAAAAATTCGAAGGGACTGCTTGCTTCAATCGCGCCAGCGACCACTTAAATCGAACCCGCTATTTGATGAGACAGAAGGTTCAATTTTTAAGGCTTCTCTGGCCACTTAGGTTGCACCCGTGACAAGTTAAATTGCACCCATGATTTAATCAAATAGAAGGCCATTTTCAAAGGCATTCTCTGCATGGTCATCTCGCACTGGCGATGGAAGATGTCACCCCCGCGACATTCAAGGAAGATCCTAAAAAAACTAGCTGTTGGACAAATAGTGCCCAGGAGTGATGGATCCGCGCCCGTGATGTGACACTTTTCAGTGCATTTAGTGTAAAAGTAACTAGATGTTAGAGACACCTTTGAGGTTGTTTCTAACAACTAGTTTTGGGTACTTTGGCTATAAACACCCTTCATAAATGTTCTTCAACTAAGAACATTAATTCTTTTATAGCCAAACTCTTGTGAATTTATTTCTCATCTTTGTAATTCATTTTTGTTTGGTTTTAGGTAGCTAGAACTCTAGAGCATTTAATGCTTAGGTTGAATGAATTAGTTATCCATTGTAAAAGTGTCAATTCTTTGTGAGTTGGGGAAACACTAGGGTTGGTTGTGAGTTAGCCATTTGTAAAACTCATTGTAAAGGTTTAGTGTTAGCCTTTTGGAAACACTAGGGTTTGTGAGTGAGCCTTGGGTAAAACTCATTATAAAGGTTTGGGATAGCCTTAAAATCCCTTATAACACTATTGTGGCTAGTGGAACCCCAAAGAGGTCTCTGGGAGAGTGGACGTAGGACAAGTTGGGTCTGAACCACTATAAAATCCTTGTGTGTTTATTCTACTTCATCTCCATTCTCTCTAAAAATTTTAACGCCACACCAATTAACCCCTCTCTTGGTATTTCAGTTGGTATCAGAGCCTTGTTGCTCATTAAAAGATCTTCAAGATGTCTATGGGTGAAGGTATTTCTAGCTTGAAACCTTACTTCAATGGAAGTAACTATCCTTATTGGAAGTTGCATATGCAATGCTATTTGGATAGTCACCAAATCGATGTTTGGGATCTAATCCTTGTAGAATGGACTCCACTAACCACAACAATAGAAGAGGTGACAACAACCCTTGATAGGAAGGATTGGGTGAATTCACATAAGAAGAACAATGGTAAGAATCATAGAGCCATGGCCATTCTTCTTGGTTCTTTATCAAGAGAAGAGTGTGCTAGGGTGCAACATTGCATAACCACCCATTCCATTTGGAAGACATTGGCAAACTATCATGAAGGCATAACCAACATCAAGAACAAGAGGATAGAGCTTCTTGTCTACCAATATGAGACCTTCAAGAGGTTAGCTGATGAGAATGTCACTACTCTCACTAACCGGCTTCTAGCATTGGTGGAAGGGCTAAGGAAGCTTGGAAAGATATATAGCCAAGGGGAGGTAAACAAGAAGATCTTGAAATCTTTACCAAGAAAGAAGGTTGAGGTAAAGATCACATCTATAGAAGAATCTAAAGACCTCACCACCATGAGAACGGATGAACTCATAGGTAGTCTCTTGATCTATGAGATGAACCTTGATGAGGATGAAAAGCTAGAAGCTAGTGAGTCATCCAAGAAGGAAGA
>CANYLF016081937.1:0-10063 GCA_948193215.1 Bocquillonia castaneifolia
AAGCTTTACATCTTTATGTCAATGCTCCGAATCCCACCTAATAACTAGCTTGAGATTATGTAAAGGCTTAGTTGAGCTAAGTTGAGTTGGTTGCAAAAGCTTTGCTAACTTAATTATTGAATTGTTATGGCCAGTCAAAACATCAGCCTTCGCATTAATTAAAGAACTTTGCTCAAGGTTCAGCATCTTTGATGACACTGAAGGAATTTCTCTACATGAAAGTGCAACTTCTTTAATTGAGGAGGTAATCACATTTCATTCTTGACTGTTAATCTTTGCTGACATGCTTTCTTAAAGTTTCTGATTCCTTTTTTTCTTTAATGTATATGCAGTTGTTTCACACTGTATCACCCAAGATAGTTGAATGCCTAAGCACAGTAAAGATAGCCCAGGTGTGTCATGCTATTCTTCCGTGTTTAATTATTCTATTTTAGTTCTTCCTTTATGACAGATCATTGAGGAATTCATAGATTTGGATGCTATTTCTTCTTTGGCACGCAGCATCATGTGCATGGCTTTTAAATGGTGCATTTATAGACATGGACAGATTGATTTTTACTATGCAAATAGAAGGTTTTGTTGGCTTTAAAGCAGAAGGAATCAATCTTCTATCATTTCGTAATTTGCATTTCTCTCTCATAAATGATGCCTTGATGATTCATTCTACATTCTTCATGCAATATGGTAATTGGAAACATGTCGCATTGGTGTTGTTGGCTGTATTCAGCATAAATAATATAATAACTTTACGCAAAAAAATTTGAAAGAATTAAGAAGTATTATGTATATATCAAGTTTGAGGCCTTACCTCTTTAGGACAGTACTTTTTGTTCAATAATTAGTTTAGCTTTGCCTCAAAAGTGTGTGCATGCAACCACACTTCACAAGGCTGTTTTCGAAACTGAAGTCAGGAGGAGATGGAACATTTCACTTTTCCTTTTTTGTTTTGCCCGTTGTCTACGTTTAATCTTTCGTCTTCACAGAATACATTTTGTTGAATTTTAGGTTCACATTACTGCTTCGGAGTGCCTTTTGGATGTAATGAAGCTGTATAGACAGCTTGCATCAGTTAACTGGGAACATGTGGGATTTAAAGGAGATCTCCTTCATCAATATGAGGTGGAAAAAAATGAGGAAGCAAAGACATATTTGAGAAAATGCATCGACATTTTTGAGAATCCATAATTAAAGAATGTCTGAGCGTTCTGGAATTTGGTACTGTAGGAAATTGACATTCTCAGTGATAGTATACATGCTTTAGGGAAACAAATGTATTCTTGTGCGTATAACAAGACCTTTTTTATGTTAGCCTCACCATCATTAGTCCCGCAATTAGTATGTATACATGCATTATGTTCCTTGCAAATTTTTTAGCCAGAATACAATTAATTAAAAAATTCTAATTAGAATTAATTGTATTAAAATAAAATGATTATATTTTTTTTATTATATTACAGTTGCATGCGAAATTTTGGTATTTAAATGTAAGACATTAAAGTAAAGATCAAATTATATTTTTTTTGTTAGATTTTGATTCTTCAATGCTTTGTAAATTTATTTAATAAGAAATATTAGTTGATATATATAGTTATAAATAAAAATACATTTATGAAGTACTATTAATTTAACACCAGTTGTAATAACAGTGACTTTTATTGAATTCGGATTATTACATTTGACCTCAACTTCATAAAAAAATGACTGATGAATTTTTTTTTCCCTTGTTTATGATTCCAAAGTTTATAAAATGCAACACGAACTTATATTTTGAAAATCAAACTAAAAAAATCAGAAAAACCAGCTATTGTCTAGTTTTACCCCTAAAAAAAAAAAGATGGCTTGGGTAGAAAGAATGTTTCAAACCAATTTAAATACGGTCGGAGTGAATCATCTAGTCTAAGCAGTTGCAATGAAACAGTTAGATTGTCTAACCAGTTTCAATTAGATTGTCTAACCAGTTTCAATGAAACAGTTATATTTTCAACTTTTTTAAAGTCCTTTTTATTGATTTTGGCTGAACTAAGATTATTCGTGTTTAAACTAGTTCTGAGCAGGATTTTATACCAGACCCATTTTTTTTTTTTTTTGATAAAAATAGATTGAGATAATGACTGTTTCCTATTTTTTTCGATTTTTAAAACAGGGATTTTTATACTTCATTTTATATAAACTTTAGGGTTATAAATGAGAGAAAAATTCATTAATTAATAATATTTTAGAATAATTATCATTCTTGTTAGAGATGACAATGGGTCGGATATTCACCCAATAATTAATATCTGAATTTGTATCGGTTTAAATACACAACTATCCGAATCCGTCCTAAATTTGATTAGAAAATATTCGTATCTGTCTCAAATCTAAATAAATATATCCGCAGATATCCAAATCAACATTAAATATCCGATT
This sequence comes from Bocquillonia castaneifolia, assembly GCA_948193215.1. Taxonomy (NCBI): domain Eukaryota; kingdom Viridiplantae; phylum Streptophyta; class Magnoliopsida; order Malpighiales; family Euphorbiaceae; genus Bocquillonia; species Bocquillonia castaneifolia. The sequence continues at coordinate 2,410 of CANYLF016081937.1, forward strand.
AATAAAAATAATAAATTTTAATTGAAAATATTCTTTATTTTTTTTATTTAAATGGGTATGTAAACATCTGGTATCTATTATCCATTTAAATAACCAGATATCGGATGCAGATATCCTAAATTGAAATCCTATAATAAAACCAGATTTGAATAATGAATAGAGAATGAAATGAAGATCCCATCCGAATTCAGTGCAGATAGTAAAATTTGTATCCATTGTAAATCCGAAAAAAAAAAATTCAATTATTCTTTATTCAGAATGGATCATAACGGTACCATCCCTTATTCTAGGTACTCAAGAACCGAGTTTAAGTACATTTTTTTTGCAAGCAATTTGTGGAAAAAATTTTAAAAAATCCTTCTGTGATGAACAAGTTATGGAAATATTCTCTTGATATTTCACGTAATGTGGCTCCTTTAGTTATCTGCTACAAATAAGACTTGCAAGTTAAACAAAAATAAAATTTCTGATTACAAAACAACTTTATTCACTTTTACCGTTACATTTTTTTAAAAAAAATTATATACGTGGTTATATAGTTGCATGTTGAGCTGACATGGCTACACATAGAATGTTAGCTCATTTTTCTGTGACTGATGGAATGAATTTTTGTGACATCTCAATTACAATTGAGAAAATTTTATATTGCCAACTAAAATTTAGATTTAGATATGGCTATAATACTAAATTTAATGTTAAGACTTAAGAACGGTCTATGCAATTTATCCTCTCTTTTTCTTCTTTTTTTTTTTAGTTAAATAGCAATAAATATCAACCGTGGGACGAAAATAAAATTAGGATCGTGGAAAAAAAAAGGGAGGCAATTCGAGCCCCTTCATTCCCCAGTTCAGAAATAGTTATGTACTAGACGAGTCATCAAAGTCAACGGACCACAATTTTTTGTTCCAAGTAATTAAAATGAAACGCAAGCTAAACATTCCCCTTGTCTTGAACAGATTAAACATTTCTATTATAGCTTCTTTGTGTTTGCAGGATTATAATCATTATGGAACTTAAGTAGTGACAAATTCAGTAGCGTATTCATCATGGTTCTTTCTTACACTAAAATTTTATATTAAGTTATCCACAAGGCAACTCCAACTTCAAAGACCATATTTCTAAGGAGAGAATGAAAAATAACTGGAACCGCAAGGCAGAAAAAAAGGCTTTTGCAAGTTATTCAATTGCAACAGAACAATTTAAAAACTACATATTACATCAGCCAGCATCAAGTAGAAAAAGTTGGCCAATAACTACAATAAATTTCATATCATTGATCAGTAAAGAGAAGATGTCAGTTCAGACACATCAGCTTTAACCTGAGACATATCAGCCTTTAGTTTCTCCTGTTCCTCCTGAGGCAGCTCTCCCTTGGCAGGCCTGGTTAAGACCAGAACACAACATGTAGGCCTCTTGGTAATTCCTGCATTTGCAAGATCCTGAAATGGTAGATTAACGGAATGATCCGATTATTAGCAAAGCTTAAGAAAGAGCATAAGTGTTCCTTTGGTTGACGGATTATTAATCCTAAAGATTTGTGTTAAACTAGGATTAACTAAGCAATCGGATTAATAGTCCTATACATTGTTTGGTAAAAAAAAATAATAATCCTCATCATTAGCTAATTCTAGTACTAGTAATCCCTCATTTGATAGAATATTTTATTTAAGTAAGATATTGATAAAATAATAAAATCACCTAAAATAAATTAAATAAGGATATTTATTTTGATTGATATTTTATGTTCAAGAAATAAATTAAATAAGGAAAGTTATTTTTGGAAACTAACTTTAAAAAATAAGTTTATTTTTGAAAAGATAAAATATGAGTGTTAAGACCAGTAATCCCTTGAAGTAAGGATTAACTAAAGATATAGGGGGAGGTGTTAGTTAATCCTTCTCTCATGGGATTACTAATCCCTTAGGATTATTAATCCTCTACACAATTAATGAACCAAACAAAGGCTTAGAAGCTAATCCTACGGCTTACTTAGTCAATCCCATGAACCAAATGAGCCATAAAAGATAGAAGCCAGGATTAGCAAGTACCACCAAATAAATAAAATCAACAACTTCAGCAATTCACTTAGACTTTAGTTTGCACTTAGAGCCTCATAAAAGGTTCTCATTAACACATCCCAAAAACATCGAGAAAAACTTTCCATATCATTATGACTTTAAAATTTGCACCATATTATTATTATGTAACTAATTAAAAAAAAACTCTTGCATTCATGATATATTACTGCCTACATGACAATGGCTTTCATTGAGACAAATGCAGCTGCAGTTTTGACGTATTCTCTTGTTGCTTTGGAACAAAATTCATTGGCACAGATAACTAATAAAGCATTTTCTTATAGTCTAATATATGCAATTTTGACCTACATGTTTACTTATGAAAGCTGAATTTGCTGCTTTCAGTTTAGAAGCTTTCAAGTTTCAAAAAAGAAAGTACTCTCTTCCTAAAAGCTAGAGAAATGAACTTGAAAATGAAATATAAATAAGAACTAAACCCCTTCCATCCCTGATGCAAGAAGAAAAGAACCAACAGAATGCAGGACAAAGGCAAGTTAAAAAGGAATAAAAAGAAATGCAGGCTCACTTCTTTTGAGGGAACATATATATATGGGATGTCTGCCTCCTCACACAAGACTGGAACATGAGTAATTACATCAATTGGAGATATGTTCCCAGCAATGACACATAACCTGCACCCAATCAAAAAGACAAATTAAAACAATTTCAGGACTTAATTCTTGAACATCAAGTAACTCCACATTTAATTGAGAAATATCAACAATAAATTAACAAAAAATATAAAGAATGAGGGAATACTTTAAAACTAGGTTTTTGAGAGTACAAGGATACAATGCGATTTATAGATCCATACACAACAGAATCTCAAGATGTTCAACTAAGATGACATGTATCCAACTATCGATGCATTACAAACTTAAATGAAACGAACAGCTCATTCACAACATACTAAGCTATACCAAGGAAGGATTAATAGAATGGACTAAAAAACAAGAAAACAAGGTCAGAGTTACCAATATACACATTTGTGCCATTCTTTCTAGTTGACCCAGATCATTAGTGCACATGTGAATTATCCAAATTTGCAACATGATACATTATACATGTAACATCAACATCCAGAACCCTTATATCAATCCCACTAAGAAATAATCCAACCTACATCCATTCCCTCCCCTTGTTATGTGGTAATATGCAAAAAAAAATCTCATTAGATTGCTCCTCTAATAATTAGAATCCTTATTCTTCACTTGCACATCTTTTGCTTCAATTTCTTCTTTCTCTTGCCTCTGCATATAAAGATGGGATGTTCTTCCAAAAAGGAAATTCTAGAGTTTAGACAGTCTATCATGATGATATTCATATATCTTTTTAAACCAACAAAGATACAGCTCTGCATAAAGGTAGCCAGTAGCCTACCAAGCACCAATTAAATGTTGGAAAGGTGGCCAGTAGCCAATCAAGTACAAATTAAATGTCGGAAAATAATAAATATTCAATTAAGAAAAAGTCGAGTTGAGTCATAATTTGACTAGGATAATGCTTTTCAAGTCAACCTATGTGGATGAGTACATGACTAATGACATGAATATGGACCTAAGAGTATTGCCATAATTTAAGTAAAGATGATTTGCTCTGTACTCCATTCTTTTAGTGGTATCACTATCAGAAAATTATCTTGGCATAATTACAATAACAACTATCATAAACTGCTTAGACAAACAAAGACCATGAAATATTCCAATCACACTAGAAACACCAGTGCATCATTGGATTCAAAAACCAAATAAAAGGTAGAAAGAATCTACAATGCTTTTCATTTCTTTAAAATCATTCTAAAGAAACAAACATTTATTAAATGTATTTCAAATGGCTAGTTAGAGATAACATAATTACTCCAAAAATATCCCCATGTTACATAGAGTACTGACCCTTTATGACCACGACGGATACTTTTGACCACCTCCTTCACTCCTCTCTTCAAGCATTTGTGTTCAGCAGCTGACAACCAATTTCATCAACAACCATATCAGAAATAAGTCATAAAATAGCACATCAAAAACTAATTAAATACCTTTTCATAAAAAAGAGCACCCAGAATCAAAGAACTCTTAAATGACTCGATAATAAAACACCCAATTACTCTAATCTAATCAAGAAAATACCTTTACCTATAGAAACATACAACTACTACTCAAATCAAATACATTCAGTTTAGTTAGTAAAGACAAAATCATTAAAAAGAAAATGACATGTTGAAGTTTAGATTACTCATTCGAAGCGAGTTTCCAATAAAATAAATGATCTAGAGCTTTCAAAAGAAATAAAAATTATATATATAAACTCACCTTTGCGAACAAGCTTGAGTGTTCTCTTGCAGAGCTTTTTTCCAGCAAGAGGCTTAGCAATAGGAGATAAAGAAACCACCTTTTTCTTTTCCTTTTCTTGCTTATTCGATCTTTCTGCTTCACTGTCACTTCCCATCTCTCTTTCTCTTGCAGTGAAAGGTTAGTGGGTGATATGAATGCTCAATGCTGGTAGAGGAGACAGTAGGGTTTTTAGGGTTTTTAATGTCTTTAAAGAGAAAATCAATGGAAGACTTTATTTAGTATTTCAACATTTATATGTAAATTTTGGCCCAACTTAAATCAGAGAGGCCCATGGGCTATAACATGACAAGTTTTTTTTTTTTGATGTATGCTTTTAACTTTTTTTTTTTTTATAAATGTTACCAATATTAAATTTAATTTAATAAAAAATTATTAGTTAATAAATAATTAAAAAAATGTACATTTATGAATTACTGTCAAATTACATCAGTTTTATAATAGCAGTAATATAATAATGTTCATTTTGAACATGCTAATCATAACGCCAAGTAAAATTCATAATGTTACTATTGGCATACGACATGAAAATAAGTTTCTAAATTCTATTATTTGTAGACTAACCATTAAAATTATACACACACACACACACGACATGAAGATAAGTTTCTAATCATTAAAATTTTATAATGTTACTATTGGCATATAAAAATTATTACTCTAACAAAAGAATTGAATAATATACGGTCGAAGCCGACCATGACGAAGCGCAGGGAAAAGATAAGTAGTGAGAAAAGCTTATTAAGTTTTTTTAACCATTTATTAATTAAAAAGAAAGCCATGACTTTGTTAATCATGTTGATATGCAAAGTTGTATTAAAAAAAACAAGAAGAATAAACTAAAAATATAGTTGATTAGGTTGGATTTGGAGATCTGTGAATGAGATCATCAACATTAATGTTTATAATCATAATATTTATAAATCACAAGCGATCCTTATCCTTATGTCTAATCACACAAGTTGCCATATAACAATAATAATTTGATCACGAGTACATATAGAAATGAAGTTTCTTCACCAATGGCAGGCACAAGAAGCAAGTTGTTAATTATAGTATCATCTAATAATGGCTAGTGAAGAAACCCCTTTCCACATTATGAACTTACAATTCCTCTCATTTCCATTACTTTACTTGATCATACTCTTTTCCTTTCTGATGAGAAAAATATCAAGAAAGGTCAATGGCAAACCTCTAAATCTACCCCCTGGACCCTGGAAGCTACCAGTCATAGGAAATAATATATTCACCAGCTTGTTGGCCATCAACCCCATCACAAACTTGGAGAGTGGGCAAACAAGTATGGACCCATCATTCACGTCCAACTTGGACAAGTAGTAAATTCATCAGAAACTGCTGAACAAGTAATGAAAACTCAAGATGCTATCTTTTCTCAGAGACCCTCTCTAATTGTTGGTGAAATGATCTTCTACGACTCTACAGATATCATTTATGGCCGCTGCAGCGACCAGTGGAGGCACGTCAAGAAAATCTGAACCTCAGAGCTCCTCAGTTCGAAACGAGTTCAGTCTTTTCGACCCATCAGGGAAGAAGAGATGTCCAATCTCGTAGCATCCATTTATTCCAGCGCAGGTTCTCCTATCAACCTCAGCCAAATGTTGTTTTCCCTGTCATGTTCGATGATTGCAAGGGCAGCTTTTGGCAAGATTTGTAAGAACCAGGAAACATTCATATCTTATTCCAAGGAAATTATAGAGATGATAGCAGGCTTAACTGTCGCTGATTTATTCCCCTCCTTCAAATTGCTTCATGAGATCACTGGAATCCGTACTAGACTCGAGAAATTGCATGAAAAGGTTGATAGGGTGCTTGAGGACATAATAAATGAACACAGGATTTCCAGGGATATGAAGGCCAAGGCCAAGGGTGAAGAAAGTGATATTGTATACGCTTTGCTTAATGTTCAACAGCAAGGGAACCTCGATCTTCCTCTAACAACCGACAATATCAAAGCAATTATCCTGGTTAGTCTTCTTTGTCCCTCTTCAGGAAATATTAATCCTCCAAAACTAAATATTTTCTGACTGAATTACATATATAGCATTTAATTATTTTAATGTTTGCAGGACATGTTCCTTGGAGGGATTGATAAGTCAGCTACAGTTTTAGAATGGGCCATCTCAGAAATTATTAAAAATCCTGAAGTGTTGCAAAAGGCACAATCAGAGTTTAGGAAAGTTTTTAATGGACAAAAAGATGATGTTGAAACCGGCATTGATGAATTAAAGTACTTGAAGTTAGTTATCAAAGAAACTATGAGACTGCACCCTCCTGCTCCATTGTTAGCTCCAAGAGAAAGTACTGAGCAATGTAAAATCAATGGATTTGATATACCTGCCAAGACCAGAGTGCTTGTAAATGTGTGGGCAATTGGAAGGGACCCTAATTATTGGACTCAATCTGAAAAATTTTGTCCAGAGAGATTTTTAGAGAGTGGACTTGATTATGATTATAGTGGTGGAGGTAATTTCGGATTTTTACCATTTGGTAGTGGAAGAAGGACACGTCCAGGTATGCTGTATGGTATAGCCAATGTGGAGTTTCCACTTGCACAATTGTTGTACCACTTTGATTGGAAACTGTGCAATGGTATGAAAAATGAAGATCTTGACCGCACTGTTGGAAAAATTCCCATATTACCCGACATACTACCTTTAATAAAAATAGTTAAACAACCACAGAGAAATTAATAAGACAAGCATTTACATGGAAAACTCCAAATCCGAAGAAAAATCACGGCCGTTGTCAAAAGACAACAAAGAAAAATATTCACTATGTGAAAAATTGTTACAACCACATAATATAAAATACAATATTTTTCTCACACCTAAAACCCAAGAAAAATACTCAGAGGGTACCCCGAGATTTTTTTCCAAACCCTCTAACCCTCACAATTTTCTTGAATTTAAACACACCCACACCTCACAATATTCTCTCTTCTCTTGATTGTTGTGTGTGTCGTGTCTTATTTGTGTTGGGATGCATTTGAAATAAAGAATGAATGGTCCTTTATATAGGCAAAACAATTGCCATTTTTCAACCAAAAAATTCGGTACACATGATGTAACATCCCCAAATTTAATTACATGCATTAGTGGTTAATTGGCATCATTAGTATGTTTAATTTTGTTAATTGTGGTTTATTCATTGATGATTATGTGTAGGAGGGGTGTAATTGAAAGAAATAATAGTTGGAGGTAGTTATAT
>CANYLF016082855.1:0-10062 GCA_948193215.1 Bocquillonia castaneifolia
TTCTAATTGCATGATTACAACTTCAAATCAAGTTTTCTCCAATTTCCTACATAAACCCTAATTCAAATAATCAAGAAAAAATTGAAATAACTTACCAAATTGAGTTCTAACTAGCTTGATGATGTTAATCTTCTTCTCAAACACTTCAAGTCTTCCTAAAACCCAAGAGTTGAACCCTTTTTTTTCTCTTCTTCTTCCTCTCTTCCTCTCCTTCTTTTCCTCTCTTCCTCTTTTCCCTTCTTTCCCGTAACTCTTTTTTTTTTATTCCTTCCTTATCCTTTCTTTGTCTATATTAGTAGACTTTTATTAAGTTCCGCTACTAATAAATTACACTCATATAAATTATCACACCCTACTTAATTTTAAATACACCTCATACTCAAAATATTTATTAGAACAGTTTACTCTTAATAAATGTCCTACAACACTTTTCTCATACTATCATTTAATTACTATCCTTTATTTACTCCTCTAATACATTTTACCATCAAACTTCTCAGAAAAAAATATTTTATTAAATATGCCATGCCATACTCATGAGGAAAAAAATAAAATAAAATTGGGACACGGATATTACATTTGGTCACCTGGTCAAAGTTGTTGTGATAATATATATATATATATATATATATATATAGTACAATGCATATTAAGTGGCGGAGGTAATGTATGGAGAGAAGTGTAGGTAGGACAATTGTGGCTGGCAAAAAGGTAGAAGGTGGAGTGAACAGAAAGAATTAAAGGGTAATAAATGAACGGGTTTCTAACCTTTTTTTTAATTTTTCTGAATTTAGAAATTAATAAATGAGAAAATATTTAAAAAATATATAAGTTTTTATCATTTTTCACTTAAAAATATGCAATTTTTTTAATAAAAAATGTCATTTTTTGGTAGAAAGATACGCTTTGATACCCTACCAACTAAAATAGCCATTTTTTAAAATTTATACATATAATATAAAATTTTAATTTCTAATGTTTCTAAGTAATTTATTATTAATGTAATAATTAGTTGATAGAGTATTGAAGTATTGTGTTTTTAAAATCACAAATTACATTTTTATCATAAAAATTGTAGGTCTTTAAGTGAAAAATAACAAAACCACATAATAATTGTGTACTTTTCTAAATAATAAAATATAATCAATTAATATTTAAAATAATCAAAATTATTAGTTAATGCTCACTTTGATAAATTATTAAAGTTCAAAATTAATGTTATAATGTAATATTAAATGAATTATTAACTTAATTAAGTAATTGATTTGTTCTACATAATATAGTGATAAATGAGTTAGCTACTTTGATAATTTATTATAATTTGGGTGATTAAAAAATAATTAAATAATCTAATTATCTTATAGATTATGTATTAAACAATTAACAAAAATGATAAAATATAGATATATAATAAAATGATATATAATTAATTAAAACTTATAAATAAAATTGAAAACTAATGTGTGGTTGTATTTTTAGAATTAACGAACTACGAATATAAAATACAAATGAGTTTTACATTTATTATTACTCAACCAAAAAGACCAATTTTAATTAATTATACAGGTCCCAAATTTTTATAGTAAGATGATAATACAAACCCAAAAATCCATATTCGATGAGATTTAAGTCTATCATCTCTCAATCAAAAAGACTAATTTCAATTAATTATACAAATTTCAAATTTTCTAGTAAAATCAACCATAATATACATTTAAAAATCCATATGAATGACATTCTTTGTAGTTTTAGAATATGACTCATTTTCAATTTACGTTCAAACTAAAAAATTGAAACAAATATAGAGGTCGAAACCAGAGTAACATCCCAGACCAGGGGGGCCGACTATTACACCGATGAAAGATGAACCAGATCTCAAATATACATATTTCAAGGGGTCCCCGGGAATGAGGTGGGCGGCCGCCCCCACCTCTCCACCCTGTAGAAATCCAATGGGCTTGGAGAGTGTTGAGCCACACACGCACATATGTGAGTATATAAATGGGGTTGGAGCCCATCTTACACAAAACCAATTGGATTGTGTTAGGATCCAATCTACTCCACTTATATACCACACTAACTCTCATTATATTTCTAATGTGGGACTATATACTCAAACACTCCCCTGCAAGTGCAACTGAGTTTAGACCAGTTGTCACTTGCCAAACACAGACCTATTCTCAGATGTCCGTACAAACATGCCTAAGCCTACCCTTAAGGGCTCTAGATCCACAAACGGGTCTAGACTCCACTGCTAGCCCAACTACCAAGTCTTCAAACACAAACCCAAGATCAGAGTGGTTGTTAGGCGATTGGCTCTGATACCATGTAGAAATTCAATGGGCTTGGAGAGTGTTGGGCCACACACGCACATATGTGGGTATATAAATGAGATTGGAGCTCATCTTACACAAAATCAATTGATTTGCGTTAAAATTCAATCTACTCCACTTATATACCACACTAACTCTTATTATATTTTCAATTTGGGACTACATACTCTAACACACCCCTCCTTCCGCCCTTGTGTGCATATACATAATGTATACATATGCCAGTACCAGCCTGCCCTGGTCTAGCAGCAGTACTGCAGAAAGATTTATTGTGTATATTTTTGTGTACTAAATTCCTATTCAGGATCTACACAGATGTGGTGATTTTTAGCAAATATATATATGCTGCAAAAAAATCTAAGGGTGATTTCTTTTTGCAGTATAGAGGATATAGGTTAAATTTTATGGTACATGGAAATATATGGTCCTCTTGTGAACACGTTAATATATATTTTTGCTCACTAGCTAGATTGTGGTGATAAATCACAAGCCAGGATAAATAATATTGTCGGGCAAACTCATGTGTTACTGAACACTTTGTTTTGAAAAGTAACGAGGAAGAAAATGGAACCGAAAATATAAAGGAGAGGAAAATCATCTAATTACTTGACAGTGTGAGGAAAAAAAATAAGAGCAAGGAAAAAATAGTTCTTGTTTAGTTTTTTTTTTCAGTCGCGGAGTGGAATTTAAATTTATTATTCTCAAATCGATTACAATATTACAATTAAGATCATCCCCAATGCATTCTCTATTTTTATATCTCTAAGCTTTTTAAAATTTCAAAGTCAATTTATAAAATTATAAATCTATTTTTAAAATATGAAGAAGAGAGTGAGTTTAACTATCCAAAATTGTAGTGTCAAGCCCACTCTCTTCTCATGTTGGGTTTAAAGTTTCAAGAAATTTTTAATTTTTTTACAAGTGGAACAAAATTAGAAGAGAAAAATAAATTTTTATCATTTAATTTTTATTGGGATAGATAAAATAAAGAGAATTCTACTAAAAAAACTACAATTTTCATCATCTATTAAATAAATTTTCTTTTCATTCTAAAAAAATTCTCTTCATCTATTAACTAGATTTTTTTTTATTTTAAATTTTTCAAAGTTCAAACTCTTAAATCAATTATGTATCCCTCTACATTATGACTAGAGGACTTCCTTTTTCTATTTTTTGGTGCTAAATAGAGTTATATAAAGAAAGTACCATGTTTAACAAAAATTCAATTTTATTCAATTTTTTAACCCTTAATTTTTTTTTTTGTAATACTTCGAATCATTGGTGTGTGTATATATATTTTCACCTTCTAAATAACAAACGAGGAAGAATTTCTTGTTTTTTTATTCTCCATTTCACCCATCACAGTACTGAATATATAAGATATATTACCTCCGTCCCAAAAGATGGACAATTTTGAGGATTATTTTATTCCAAATTATTGACAGTAATTTAATGCTTCAAGTGGTAAAATGTCACATATACCCTCATTAATTATGATAGTAGACTTTAATTTTAATGTTAATTTGAAAAGAACAACTCATTAAGCAAGGGTAATTGTGACATTTCATTTACTAATTATTAAATTTAACTAACTAAACTATTTTTCTTAAATCCCGTGCTTGTCCAAAAGTACTCATCTTTTTGGGACGGAAGGAGTAGTATTTATCATCGTATTGTGTTGTTTGTGTTTGATTATGTATACGTGTGTGTTTCTCAAAATTTCGTGAAAAAGAATTTACCTCGAGCCATAAATTTCTCAGATAATTATATATATACATGTCAAATGTGTGAGGCACATGTGTTAAATACTTTATAGAGGCAAGTTAATAGAATTAATTAACTGTCCACATACCTTATATAGTGGATAAAAAAAAGAACAAAAAATATTATAGTCTCATGAGAAATCATTAATCTAAAACAACATTAATGAATGAATAATGAGGTTAAGATAGCTGTGAGAATTAGAAAAGTTGAAACATATAGTAGATGTGACTTAATTTAAGAGGCTTATAAATTTTGTCGGTCGATTGATTATATATATTTCTCTATGTATATCCATATTGTGTAGGCAATCCACAAAGTCATCAAGTTTGATCGATCGATAACCATGTTTTAAAAACAAGTAAAGCTTATACTTTAAAGCTTTTTGGCATTTGTAAGAAATTAGGTAAAGATTTTTTATACATATATGTGCACACACACACAATGTTATAGACCGTTTGTTATATAAAAGTACCATTTTCTTTATGTTCGTATGGATTTCTTGGCGGTTAAGGACTCAAAAAGTTTGCTTTCTTCACTTCCTTTTCCTACCTCTTTGTCTTCTCCTCTCCTTTCCTTTTTCTGGGTGCATCTTCATTATTTTGATTTTAAATTAATTTTCTGAATTAAAGATTTAGAAAATTAGTTTTGTTTAATTAAAAAATAGCTAAAAGAAAACATTTTCATTTTTAAATAATAGATGGAATCCTTTTTGGGTTGGAGAGTAATTAAATGGGGTTAATTAATCTCCTAGGCTTAACCTAAATGGAGATATTGTTCCCCTTTCCAACTATAAAAGAAATGGGGTTAATTAAGTTGGCTTCAAAGAAATCTATAATTTGGTTGAAATGATGCCAATTATTTTCCATCAAACAATTGTAATTTCTATGTGTGGCAAATACATCGCATAGAAATTGATTTATTTTGGCCATTTATTTCATTGGTCTCACGTCAGTTTAGCTTTGCAATTCTGTGCAATGTATTAAGAGAGCCACAACAAATTGCTAAATATATGGCTTTAATATAATCTAACAAAATCCCAATTAAATAATAAAACAATAGGAGCCAAATAAAAAAGAAAAAAAAATGCAGCAGGAAAAGAAAGTACGTCTGTTGCTATTATTAAATTCAATTCAATTATAGAAAAAGAAAATTAATGGATATAAAGTTTGAAATATTAAAAAAATTAAGGGAAAGAATTAATAAACGGAGAAAAGCTTAATTAAAAAAAGTGAAAAAGAAAAAGAATCCCATCGTCACCAACAAAAGAGATCCAATTAGTCATGAAAAGCTACTCATCATCCACCTAATGCCCCACATCCATATCCATCCACATATAACAGACCATTCTTAAGGCACAAACAACAGACCAAAATTGACTAAATCATACTTTAGATATACATATATAAATATATATTCTTTTTTCCTAAATATCTATCATTTTAGAGACATTTTCATTGCTAAATTATTTGTTATGTTAGAATACCATGAAGTATTAATTATATATTTCTCAATCCATTTTTATTTATTTTCTTTTTACTACTTTTATTAATACTAAATTACTTAATTTTTTTATAAGGTTAATTAATCTAATCAAATTTCATCAGTTTTAGATTAAAACTAAAATAACTTAAGGTGACAAAAAATATAAATTTTTCAATATCAAACTAAAATTCAACTGTAAATTCTTAAAAGAAAAAAAGATCATATTTGACCCTAACTTTACCAAAATTTTCATTTTTATTCTAAAGTTTAAAAATTGCGAATTAAGGTTTATTTTTTGAAAACTAGGCGGAAAAGCTCATGAATGGGTCATTAATCAAATTTAATTTTATTAAGAAAATTGGTTTGAACAAAAAAACCACCTAGGACCGGGTTTGAACCCAATCGGATCATGCGACGATGTTCGAAACTATTTTTTTATTTTTTAAAAAATAAACACCTAATTAGATTAAGGTGTTTGATCTAACCGAGTTCAACTAGCATGAGGTGGTTTTTTTAATTTTTAAAGCCTTCTAGGTAAGGTAACAATGAAGTCTATCGAGACGCTTTCCCATGGACGCTTCGTAATAGGCAGAGGTTCTAGTAAACTTGCAGGAGGCTGCTGCTCGACCTTGTCTTGTTGTTTTTGATAAAATCAAATCTGATTAAGGATCAATTTATGAGCTTTTCATATTGGTTTTAAAAATATGGATCTTAATGCTTCATTTTTTAAACTTTAAAATCATAAATGAAATAAAAAAATTTATTAGAATCAAAAGTGAAATTTTAGTAAAATGGAGGTGAAATATGACCCTTTACCCTTCTTAAAAATAAGAACCAAATTAATGTCAAGAAATTAGAGATCCGTAAAATCTGAGTGAATGATTTCGAAACTTTGGCTAGATCTATGGATATATAACACATGTAAAATAGGGCCCTCACACTTCTCTATCATATAACAATGTAAACGTACCATCAATTATTGCAAGAAATGTTGATTTTTTTTCCTTTAAAGATAAACTAATAATTTTTCTTTTAGAGGAAGGGACTTCACAATTCCGTACGGATCTTATATCAAAAATTCCCTTGCCTTTTTTTTATTATTATTATTTAGGTATTGTGCACTGTGATATCTCAGAGATATCACATACTTTGGATTCATAACGAGGGAATCAACATCCAGTTATGATTCATTTGAGTTCTTCTTATTAAGAGTATCACACATTACTAACATTCAACAATAATAAAGGATTAATAATAGTAAAGGTCCAACCACCCATTTAGTTAGTGCTAATCATTTTGGATATGGTTGGATCAAAGTTTATTATGTTGCAATGTGAGACTTCTGGCACTCTTACCCATTTCTCACTCCACCCATTTCAATTCAATAATTTCAACATGGTATAAAAGCAGATTAGGTCCGATTTATTAATTTCCGGTTATCTATCTAGATGTTCAGTGGTATTATCCCGTATATAAAGTTTTTACCGGTAACGAAGTGTTTGAAGGGAATTAATTATATGCATGGATTAGGGGTTGCAGAAAGTTTATCTGATTGGGTTTTAGATATTAAATAGGATAATTATATAATATTTTTATTTTAAATTTTAAATATATCTAAATCTTTAAAGTGTTTCGTTTATTTTAGTTGATACAATATTTTTAAATCTATCTAACTAGTGTAATACTAATATGGCATGTTCAATCATATGATAATTTTTGTCATAACTCTATGGTACCATGTGTATAATACAATATTAAATGACACCATTATTTATTTGACAAATAAGTAAAAATACATGATAACATAGATTTGAAATAAAATATACAATCGGGTAGATTTACAATAAAAAATACACGATTGAATAGATTTGAAACACTTGAAGACTTTGTTTGGTACAATTCTCATAAAAAAAATAGAATTCATTTGCAAATAAATTCCATGTAGAATTTATTTGTAAATGAATTCTTGTGTTTGGTATGAAAAACTGAAAGTATAGAATTTAAGGGTATTTTTATTATAATAAAAAGTTTATTCCTTGTTGTTTAGAGTAATTTATTTACAAATTCTATCAAATGTGGTTCATCTAATTATAATCAATTACATGAAATTTAAAAACTATAATTTTAAATAAATTTTGATTTAAACAAAACATAAAAAATTTAAAATTACAAATGAATTTCATAAATTTTGTGAAATTCATTTATATTAAACGCATTCTAAATATTAGAATATATTCTAAATTTTTTGACTAAAAGTTGTGATGGATAATTTTACTATCCCTTAAAAAAATTAATTTAAATTTTTTGTTCAACTGATGTAAATTCATGTAAAAAAAAGGAACCAAATTAGTTTATTTTAGTTCGGATTAGTTTGAAATTTTGAATTAGTAAAATTCTACTAATTTCAGTTTTGAATCAATTTTTAAAACAAAAATCAAAAAAGTTTAGCTCTTA
The DNA here is from genome assembly GCA_948193215.1 of Bocquillonia castaneifolia. Taxonomy (NCBI): domain Eukaryota; kingdom Viridiplantae; phylum Streptophyta; class Magnoliopsida; order Malpighiales; family Euphorbiaceae; genus Bocquillonia; species Bocquillonia castaneifolia. Next base: position 8,034 of record CANYLF016082855.1, read on the forward strand.
GTTAGGTTTGAACCAAATGATGCACACGCTAATTAATGTTCAAGAAGAAAAGAACAATGAGTGTGTATAGGAGATATAGATAATGGAGCCACCGGAGTAATTTTCATACAGATTTGGTGGTGATTTCAGAAACATGTACATTTATGTTGTGAATTAGAGAACGTGGGCATTTGCATATGCACATATATGCAAGTCCGAATGGGAAAACATAATAATAATAATAATAATAATAATAATAATTGATTGGAATAGCCATTGTTCTTGTGGTTCCAAAATCATTTTTGTCACATCCTAGTTAAGTTATGGGGGTGAAAGAGTTGAAGATGCACTCCACAAATATATAAAAGCAAATTAATATCGAACTCTCTGATCCTTCTCATTAAATGGCTATCCATATCACTTCACTCAAATTGTCACTTTCCATTCCATGCAAATCATAATACCCATAAATTGATTTTGGGTGCCTACTAATAAAGTCATTTTTGATTAATGCTAGCTTTGGCTATGTACTTAGTGTACATATATACATGTTCAAGAGCTAGCTAGCAAGCAAAAACTTTGCTATGAAGTGGATCGAAGGAAGAAACAAGTAGATAAGGACTTTATGAGCCAATTGGAACCCTCCATAAAGTGGGTTTTCAATCACCACCACTAGAGCTTCTATGTGCTTATCCATTTCATTTGATTTTCTTTGCGGGTTGAATTCAAATTTGAAAAAATATAACCAAATTTGTTTAATAGGTATTGGTTTTAATTCCCCCTTATGTTAGGACTGCAAACGTCACATTAACTCCAGTATTAGTATAATATTGTCCGCTTTGGGCCAAATGCTCACGGATTTATTTTTGGATACTTCTCAAAAATCCTCATACTAATGAAGTTAGGTGGACACTTATATTTAAGGTAATTTTTCCTTACATTTCCGATGTGCGACTTTGGATTGCACCCCAATAATCCTCCCCTCAAATCAAGGACCACACACCACGTGGCCTCCCCTTGAGCGATAATCTTCTTGTTTCATCAAATCATCTTGCACCACCGCAATCAACCAATGGGACACGCCTCCTGACCACCACAATATCAGGAAGAATTTTGACACAAGGCATCAAACACGAATCTAATCGTACAGACAAATTGAGGGCCTCCCACACAACGCAGTCCACCATTGGCTCAATCTTCGAACCAGGCTCTGATACCACTTGTTAGGACTGCAAACCTCACCTTAACTCCAGCATTAGTATGATATTATCTGCTTTGGGCCAAACCTGCATGGATTTATTTTTGGCATCTCTCAAAAGGCCTCATACTAATAGAGTTAGGTGGAAACTTATATTTAGGACTTTGGATTGCACCCCAACACCTTACAATATATCAGAAATCTTTCATGAGAAAATTTACGCGATAAAATAATTAATATCATACAGATATTTGTCTCCTTTTGTAATTTATAATTTTTAACATCTTAGTTTCATAACATTATTTGTGTACCGTATTGAAACAATTTGTACGTATCATACTAAGGCCGTGAATGGAAAGATTATCAAATTTTGTTTGAAAGAAATGTTAGGGACCAAGATGTCAAAATTTTAAGTTCATGGACTACAAAGAACAGCGTATGATATACCTGATTTGGCCTGCCCGCTAAGGAATATTCAACGGAATCATGAAATTATTCAAATATATAACAAAAAAAATTAATGGTGGCCCTCACTCACTAATGGTTTCATAATTTGGTTGGCAGACCACAATAACAAATTCTTAATTACCTACTTACGAAATTTTGCAGCTAACCATTGTTTTTCACACGTGTCCAAATGTTAGATTGTATAGATTTTTCTTACATATAATATAATATTTTTAAAAGTTATAGGTGTGGGGGACTCGAACCATAATTTTAATAAGGTTTTTCACCATCACAGGAGAAGAATGAAATTTACACTTAACAATTGAATGGTGCCATATATATTTCGACTTTGGTATTTAAATATTACAAATTAAAAATATATCACACATATGATTTTTAACGTGA
>CANYLF016086266.1:0-11749 GCA_948193215.1 Bocquillonia castaneifolia
ACACATATGCCCTTGCATATCATCCCACTTATCCCTTCACTCAAACTTTCACTACAAATAACTTCCTTAACTTTTCTTACAATTAGGTCCTTACCAACACAAACTTTCATAAATCCTATTACTCACAAATATCATTCTACCTATTAATATTATGCAATACAATTCACATAATTAAGATACAAATGACATGATTAATGGTATGATTTATGATATACTATTGCATAATTAATTATTATTAATTATAGGGCGTGACAGAAGTAGTCTGTATGCTAATGGTAACAGGTGCCCCTCCTTTGCAAGGTGTTGATGTAAGGGTTTTATAAAGCAGGGCAGTAAAAGCACGTAAGCCTATTACTGTATAGTCAAGTCACTGCTCCGTAGCAAACAATCATGATTACCTCTATGAGCCTAGGGCAAAGGTCTGGCCGAATGATTGGTAAAGGTCTGGCCAAATGATTGGTAAACGTTCGACCGGACCTTCACTTTATGGGCTTTGGGCCATTCTTTCTTCAGGTCCGTGGGCCAGTATGGGCAGTTCGATGGTCTGGTCGAATATTTTATGGTTCAACCGAACCTTTAGTGTTTAAGGCACTACCTTCGCCATTTAATTGCATAGGATAAATCTCTGAAATAGTTAATTTGCCCCAAGGATTTCATCTTAGCCCCAAGGACCTAGTATCACAAAATTCGGTGTCTACAGTTTGCCCCCGCTTTATTAGAGATTTGATGTGATCGAATGAATAAGCGATTGGCAAAGCAAACACACTCGAGAAACTTTATGAAGCACATTGCCCTAGTGATTTCACAACCTCTACTAAGGCATTGGGAGGTAGCCTGTGTCCCTGATAAGTCTAAGACATGCGGTTTGTCTAGACCAAGTTTCGAAACACGTTCATTTTAATTTTGTCGGGACTAACACAAAGAAGTCTAGGACACACCAGGTCAGTCTAGACTAAAAACCTAGGACATTGGCATCTTAGGGGTCATCAGGTCAGACTCAAAAAAGTCTAGGACATACTAGGTCGGTCCAGACTAAGAACCTAAGACACTGGCATCTTAGGATACGTCGGGACAGGCCTGGAAAAGTCTAGGACACGCTTGTGGTTCCATCAGACAAGGAAATCTAGATCAATGGCAATCTAGATGGACGTCAGGATTTACCCAAAAAGTTTAGGACACTTGTGGTTCCGTTAGACAAGGAAATCTAGATCATTGGCAATCTAGATGGACATCGGGATTTATCTAGAAAATCTAGGATACTCTAGATTTACTAGACACAGAAATCTAGATTACTGGCAATCTAGATGGACGTCAAGATTTACCTGAAAGTCTAGGACACTTGTGATTCCGCTAGGCAAGGAAATCTAGATCATTGGTAATTTAGATGGACATCGGGATTTACCCGAAAAATCTAGGATACTCTAGTTCGACTAGACATAGAAATCTAGATCGCTGGCAATCTAGATGGACGTCAGCATTTACCTGGAAAGTCTAGGATACTAGAATCCTATGGCACCTGGGATTCTAGAGTTGATGGCAGCTTGCTGTCACTGGGAATTCTGAAATCTATGGCGGCTCGCTGTCACATGCGATTATGGATTTAGAAAGATGGCTTGCTATCGTAGGAAGTTTCTAAGGTGCTGAACGTGACTTGCATCTTCTAGGTTGATTTTGGGTTTTAAGATTCTACTAATGACTTGTCATATTATAAACAGGTCCTGGGATTACTGAAAATGGCTTGCTACCGATGGTGTTTCTAGATTCGTTGAAGGTGACTTGTTAATCCTTGGAATCACTGGACATGGTTTGGTGCCATCTAGGATCCTAGGGTTGAAGGTGGCTTGCAATCACCTGTGGTTTCCTGATGGTGGCTTGTCGCCATCATGGAGATGATTCTCCGTTGCCTGAAATCCTAATATTTCGAAGTCGGCTTGCTGTCGCCTGAAGTTAGCTGAGATTGAAGGTGGCTGGCCATTGTTGTGCTTGTCAGGGATGAAGCCGGCTTGCTGTCGCCTAGAGTCATAAAGATTTTAAAGGTAACTGTCCATTGCCTAGAATTTTATAGTCAAGGATGGCTTATCGTCGCTGGTATTTTCGAATAAACGGTGACTAGCTATCATCTGGATTTGCTAGGGATGGCTCGCTATCGACCGTGCATCTAAGCAAGGGGTGATTTGCTATCACATGGGATTCACTAAGCTGACCTGTTGCCAGTTACATTTCTAAATCATGAGGTGACTCGTTATCACTTGGGGTTTTACTAGAGAAGGCTCACTGCCTGTTGGGATCGCTAGACATGGTTTGTTGCCAACTAAGATAGCTGGAGATGGCTTGTTGACAACTGCGTATCTAAATAAAGGGGTGATTTGCTATCACCGGGACTTGTTGGATATGGCTTGTCACCGGTTGCGTGTCTAGGACAGTTGGAGGTGGCCCGCTATTGATTGTACTTCTGGATAGATGGTGATTTGCTATCACCTGGGATTGTTGAGGGTGGCTCGCTACCGATTGTGTGTTTGAATGTAGGGTGATTTGCCATCACTTCGGTCTGCTAGAGATGGCTTGTTGCCGGTTGTATTTCAGAGGTTGATGGAGGTGGCTCACCGCCGACTGCACTTTTGAGATTGCTAAGGATGGCTCACTGCCACTTAAGTATCTGAATAAAGGGTTATCCGTTATCACCTAGGATTGTTATAGATAGCTTGCTGCCAACTGTGCTTCAGGATAAAGTGGTGGTTTGCTATCAACAGGGATCATTGGAGGTGGCTAGTTGCCGACTGTGTTTTCTGAGTTTGCTGGGGATGAGGGTGGTTTGTTGTTGCCCAAAGTTAGCTGAGATTGAAGGTGGCTTGTTGTCACCTATGTTCTATCATTGGAGGTGATTTCCTATTGCTAGAAATTCTATAGTTGAAGGTGGCCTGCTGTTGCCTGTGATTCTAGGATTTGAAGTTGGACTGTCATCTTTCGGATTAACTCTGATTTTTAAGGTGACTTGCAACCCCTAAGATTTTCTCTTGACATTCTTCTAGTTGTGAGAAGATTATGATTTCTCTACAGTATCGATCTTGTCGATTACCTTCCTTTTCAAGGCCAATCGCTTATCGAGTGAGTCGTTATTGATGTTACTCGTCTGATGTCATCATAAGTTGATAATCGGGAGGCCCCGTCTTGCCCTCGAGTTTCAGTGGTTTTGCCCTGTTCCGTCTGGGGATACGTTGACCTGCATATGGGTGGAAAGGAGACCCGTCTTGCCCCCGATGCTCCTATTACTCTACTTTTCTAACTCGTTCTAGGAGTCCATTTCAGCTTGTGACCAATTACTCCCATATCTATGTCTGCTTACACACTGGGTTTCTGTACTAGGTTGCCTTCCCCTTCCATCATGGGTATCTAGGCGGCATGATTCAATCATTATTGTTACTTCGGATGTTATGCTTGTTGTAGCAAGTTCTTTGCTTTAGCCTCGTCTGGTTCTTGATTCTTTCATTCTTACTTGGCCTCGTGTCGTTTGACCTGTTTCAAAATGCGATGTGTATGCATGTCGTGCATGGTATGTGATTCTAAATGATTTAAGCCACTCATTGCTGGCTTTCTTGTCTAGTGTGAATTTATGATGCAATGTGATATGGGCATACAGTATAATCCCCTATTTTGGAGTGTGATGATTAATCATGCGTTAAGGAAAGAGTGTTAGTCAAGCTATGTTAATTTCATGCTGCTCCTGATCGGCAAAGATGGTTGCTCCTGCCTGGAAATTGTGGCACCTGAGTCTGAGCTAGATGGCGATTTGTAGTGCTTAGGTCAGTCCAGATAGAAAATTTTGGTTACTTGGGTCTTAAACTGGATGAGATGCCCCCCGCGTGTTGTCTGGTCTGGCCATTTAAAGTCATTTGATGGAATGGGATGTCCCTTGCCCTCAGCCTAGAGGAATTTATCAATAGTTGTCTTGTTTCTGGTTTTAGTTTCTAGTTCAAGTTTGGCTTTCGAGTTTCTTTTGTTATCCATGGCTTTCATTTTTTTCGAGGGCTACCCACTGATAGGTTTTTAACTCATCAAGCTTTTATTTCCTTTCGGCCTTATCTTTTTGCCTAAAGCACCTCTTTGTGAGGTTTTTCCCCTAGCAAGTCTTGCCTGAATTTTTGCATGAGCTGCCCACGGATGGGTTTCAACTCATCAGGATTTATTTGTTTTTGGCCTTATCTTTTTGCCTAAGGCGCCTCTTTATGAGGTTTTCACCTTAGGAGGCCTTGCCTTAATTTTTGCATGAGCCGCCCATGGATAGGTTTTTAACTCCTTAGGCTTTATTTATTTTTGGCCTTATCTTTTTGCCCAATGCGCCTCTTTGTGAAGTTTTCACCTTAGTGGACCTTGCCTTAATTTCTACATGAGCTGCCCACGGATGGGTTTTCAACTCATCAGGCTTTATTTGTTCTTCTTAATCTTAATTATGCTTGTGTGTGAGGTTTCCTTTGTTATTTCAGGCTTACCTCATTAATCTATAGAATGTGGAGGTTGAGTTGGAGTAGACCTAAGGTGTGTCACTGCCTTGTCGGTGATGAGATTGGCTATCTTATTATTGATGGCATCAGAATGGGCTTCTTCTTTCGTGGGAGGCATGAATTGCTCCTTTGAAAGTTCTGACTCTGCATTGTACTTGTTATGTGGATCGTCTGGCTTATCCCGTCACCTGTTTAGTATCTCATTAAAAATGCTAGTAATATGATACAATCAAGAGTATCTGATGGCAAATCATTTCTAGTTCATTTAACAATGCTACAAAAGAGCGTAGTCTGCATGCTGGATACCATGTTGTTGTGGCTGTTTGTCGTGCCTCTTGAATTTCCTATTTAAGCTTTAATCCAGGCTCTTTCTTTCAACTTGTTTTCACTTCTTTTGCTTTTTTGCACAAACTCGATCAGTCATGGCTCTTTGTGCCAGAGGTTTTTTTGGCACTTTTATGCCAAGTATTACTGTCAATGCTTTAGCACATTTCAAAGATGTTTGTTAGGCTTCTTTTGTGACCTATACATAGCATTCGAATTAACGAGATTCTTCATTTGTTGATTGCCTGGTCTTTGGTATCATGGTTCAAAGTTTTATCCTTGTGCCTCAGTTTTTCACATATTTGCTTAGGTAGCCTCTAGTTGCTTCCGTTTTTATGTTTTAGTCATGCTTCATAGTCACTTAGATATGCTTTGTTTTTGAACCTCTTTGCTTCCTCGTTTTCATCATCATTCATTTTTTTCTTCTTTTTTGTCTCCCTTTTTTTTCTTTTTTTCCCTTTTTTCCTTTTTTTCTTCTTCTTTTTTTTTTTTTTGCTTTTTCTCCTTCTTTTTTTTTAGTCACAAAGAGATTTTAACATTTTGTTTCTACTTGTGAAGGAGCATGCTTGGAAGTATTTTGGGAGGCCTTAGATATTTTGAGGTGATCTCTAGGATCGGTAATCCTTTAATGGTGCTTTGCTTGCCTTGTGCTTGTGATGCCTTTTTACTGATCAAAGTTGTTTTTTAGGATCAAGCATGGTGTTTCTACATTTCTTCTCCTTCTTTCTATGACAGCAGTGGTGGGCCCAGTAAATGTTTCGAAGCCTTGTAGCAATGCTCAATGAACTATCATGATATAAGTGAATGCCAAATATGTCATGAGTGCAAATGCATTTTATAAAGAAAATACTATTCAGATAAAAGGAAAACGTAGATTTTCCATTTATTTATTTACAGGCACATCACAGAGGTACAAGGATGGAATTTTCTCAGATTAGTAATCCAGTTGCTAAGTTCCCAAATGCTCTGGATCAGGGATCTTTCCTTCTTCAATGAGGTTTTGGACACAATTACAAAGCATAACATAATCATCAGTCTGGTTCCCATCTACCATGTGAAACGTACAGAAGGTCCCTGGGGTGTACTTGTGTGAGTTTGGCTTTGCCGGTTTGGCTGTCGGCTGTGGTCGTAGTAGATCTAACCATTGGAGATACTCGAAGATTATTGAAAGAGAAAATGGCAACTTAGAGAAGCACCTGGCTGTAGAAGTGCTAGTTATATTGGTTCTGTCATCTCTTAAGCTGTCAAAATGAACCAGTACTATCTTCCATGTGTCTATGAAGCTTTTAAGAATGCTTTTCAATATAAAACAATAATCTATTTAGTGCCTTTCAACCTGATGGAATTCACAATAAGTTCCAGTTACAAAGTGAGGATTGTTAAGAGTCTGGTCATGTCTGGTAAGCTCGGGGGTGATAAGTCCTTGCGCTGCCAAACTCTTATAAATCTCAGATACAGGATGTTCGTAGTCAAAATATCCATAAGGGAGTGGAATGAGCTCTGCCATGGGTTTCCCGGTGTCAGCAAAATGAGGAACACTTTCCCTCGTATCGAGGTGGTTAAGGATGTGGTAGCCAATAGACTGGTGGAGCTGTTGATACTCTACTGAAGGTTGGAAGTGGCAGTAGGTGTTATCTTAAAGAGTATTCATCAGCATTTCTCGGGTATTGGTTGGAATTGTTAGAAGGTTACGGGGTCATGTTTAGCTACATGAAGGTTAAGGGAGTGGTTAATGGGTTTACTAGGTTTTGAGTGGTATGTAGTAAGACACGACAGGGTACAGGACAAGGTTTGGAGTTGTAGGTCCCTGTAGCTACAGGTCACTTGGAGCGTAGGTAGGACTATCACTGCGTGTAGGCTAGGGGACATGTTAGATTCATATTTTTGTGTTGAAGCTGGACTGTTCTTTCCTCGACTTGTACTTTCTTCTGCAACTATATGTGGTTCCATATGAGTGACTGGGTTGCCTTGCATTGAGATCGGTCTTCTTAAATTTCTTGTATCAATGCACGTACTTCATTTTTGAGCAAGTGTCAACTTAATGGTTTGTCAAATGGGTTAGACATTTTCTACAAGTTACAAGGTTAGGACTTAAACGAAATGTGCATGCTTATAATGTTCAATTATTTGTGCAGAAATGTATAATTTTATTATAGACGAGTAGCTCTCAGGTTCTGAATCTCTTCATGTTTTGGGCAACTGGTGAAAAGTCATTTTTGTCGTTGAGTACGGGGATCAGGAGATTCTTTATAAGTAAGTTCATGACATCCCAAGCAAGTAGATTCGTGAAAAACCTTAACATGACATATATATACATTAGCAACATTGTTTCCATTACAGAACATACTTTACAAGGATAATTGATGATCTATTTTATTCATCTGAATTACTCCTCCAGGCCTAGCCACCTAATGTTCCATCCTCCTTCCTCTCTCTTTCTTTTTTTTTTGCTTCCTATCGATGTGTCTCAGTATGCTGGGTAACTTTTCCTCATGTCGTTCTGCCATATAGTCAAAAAGCCAATTACCCTCCTCCTGAGTTAGAGGTACGACTTCTGAGATTCTCCAATCACCTTGTGCGTTTGCAGGGTGTGTGGTGGTAGAAGTAGGATCAAATATATGGTGCAAAGCCTCTCCACCCCATTCAGCCGTGCACCCCACGATCCCGTCTCCTAAGCTGATAAGTTTTTCCTCCATTACCAGGTCTAATATTTCCTCGATGAATCTTCGACAGTTCCCCAAACAATGTCCTATTGCCTAATAATGCTGGCAGTATTCTGTAGTGAGCTTTTTAGGAGTGCAATAAATGGGCTGGTTAATCAGCATCAGGTACCCTTCACTCACTAGGTCGGTGAAGATTGTGTCCACAATGTATAAAATAATGCACGAGGGTCCTCTTAGTCGAAGTGGAGGTACCTGTCCCCATAGGAAAAGACCAGGAAGCATTACCCTTAGCCTTTCATATTTTTTCACTTCTATGAAGGCTTTGTAGCCCCCTTTAGTGATGGTGGTGGTCCGGCTAAAGCAGAGTTTGTTCACAGCCCTTTTGAAACTACCACACTCATCAATGTAATGCCTAGAATCTTCTTGATAGGGGCAGTAATCATATGGTCTGTAGACCGAATTTCCTTCGATTGGTGATGAGGGCATCCTGGTTAATGCGAATTCACCTTTTTCAATTATAAAAACCACAGTTGAGCAGTTCTTGTCATATGGAATGAAGCCAATCCAATCCGTTCTTCCCTCAGAGTTTTTTTTATGAACAAAGAGTTGCTCATAGCATGTAAACCAGCCTAACAGATCCTCCTTCCTTTTATAGATAGGAAATTCCAGCTTAGTATATCTTGGAACAACCCCAATATAATATTGTCCACAAGAAACTTGGCAGAAAATACTATCCCCATCCTTCCTTCCACTCGATACTTCTACTTATTGGGACAGGGAATCAATACGTGCAGACGGAGTAACTTGATCTATTGATAACTTGCATGTCATCTCCAACATTTATCCTATCCTGGCATTAGTATCCCCTATGACTAGAGGCTCTGATACCAAATTGTTATGACCCCTAGATAAGGATCAAGTCATAAGGCAATGACCTTCAGTTAAAGGTTGATTCTTTTTAGAACGGCTTCAATGTGGAGCTGTGGTTGTGGTTGGAGCTCAGACAAGAAGCTTCACCTACATGGGAGCTCGGAAGAGAGCTGGCCATCTTATTAATAAAAATTCTTTTATTTGATTTTATTCATGCAGCAACAGCCTGAACGTAAGAATCCTAATTAGGGTAGGACTAGGAAAATAAGAAAACAATAAATAAGGAACCTGTACTGAATAGGAAAACTAAACCTATCCTAATTAGGAAAACTGGAACTTAACTAAATACTAAAAATAATACTTAAAAACTATTCCTTGGCTGCTACTGCTATTGCCTTTTTCCTGAAATACCCATTTCCATAGAAGGAGTCTATAATATTCACCAAACTAAATAATATTCCCGCTCATCACCAATCACAATACTAACAATACACACACATATATACTAGTAGTAATCATTTGTATAATTTTGACGCTACTAGTATTATTATTATAAAATTTATATGCAAGATTTAACTACTACTCATATAAATTAATTCTTTTAAATCTTTGCTAAGTTGAGTCTAATAGCTTAAATAATTCATTCACATTTGTTTCATATAGACTTATCAAAAATTTAATTAAGCGTATAGTAAGAAAAGACTTTAAATAAATAAGATTGAATATTACTTTGAAATTATTATAGCAATATTTAAAAATGATCAAATTATCTAAACTTTTAATACATTTTTGTATGCTTTTATATGTATATATTGAAAATCTTTTAAAAATAAGTAAAGATAGATATTTTAAATTATTTTAGAAATGCTAGTAATACTGTGTATGTATTCACGCAACCTTTGCTAATAATTTAATAAATAAAATTTTGCTTGTCGCAAAATTCTCAAACTTTCCAGAATTCAAGTAAATATAATAATTAACATTTATACCAAAAAATCAACTTAAAATAGTAAGTATAAAGTCCAAACAATAAAACATTTCAGCTATTTCAGCATGATAGTATGTTGGGCAGCATATATTAATAAATTAATATTTAAATTTTTGCTTATATAAAATTTATGAAAGTTTCCAAAATTAGAGTACACATATGGCTTATGATGCATACCAAAAATCACGTGAAAAGGACAAGGATAAATACTGCATATGAATGAAATACAACAGTCGTTCTATGAATTTGACCCATGAAACAGACCAGCCCCAATTCTTAACTAATTTTTCCAAATCCGTATTTTAGTTTAGCACCAAATTTTAACACCATTTTAATTATATCTCCATACACCTATATACTAAAAATTAGGCAAAAAGACCAAATATAAGGGCTCTAAACACATGAAATATAGAAGCTGCCCTACACAATCATTCACAGGACAACAATTATGTATCAACTAATAACTTTAATCTAATTGTTGGATTACCATAATATTTTAGTCACATAACCAGACATATGAAGGGCATATATATATATCAAAAATCAACTTTGCAAGTTGTCTATGGTTCTAGATATGGACTTCCCAATTTCAGTCCTGTAATTAGTACTTATGGTTCTATAGTTTTCCTTAGTTTCATATTTTATTATTAATCAACATCTAATTATCAATAATTTACCACTTAAAATAACTTAAAAGCTTTAGTGAATTTATTAATGAACTTAACCTATAACACACAATTAATCACAAGTAATTAACATTAATGAAGAATTTGAGTTAAATTATTGGAGGTTCACCACAGCACTGCAAGAATTTTGCCTTCCTATGTTTGATCAAAGCTCACTAGATTTCCAATCACCAGAGTTTGCAGATCTTTATGGAAACACCAATTAAGATTACATCTATATGACGCTGAGTGTTAACACCTAATTTTTGGATGCAAGAATGAGGAAGCGGCTTGGAGCCCCAGTGATGATCATTCATGTTTTAAATAGCATGAATTGAGTTGAAAATTGCTTTTTAGAGATTGCATAGCTACATTTAAATCATTTTCTCAGCTTACAAAGCATGTTTTCACCGAAAACCACTATTTTGAGAATAACAGTGCATTTTTCAGACGGCTTTAATCATAACTTTCTCTATGAGTATTGGAATTACTTGAAATTTTGAGGGTTGATAGTTTAGGCCATTCTGCATATTTTCTCTTTTATACGTTTTTACAAAATCCGATGTTTGGAAGGCCCAACGCCACTCTTCAGAGTAGAATTGGGCCCAACGCCACTCTTCCAAGTGGAGTTGGGCTCAACGCCACAAGGAAGACTGGCGTTGGGTCTCCAATGCTAGCTGCATGATTTTCAGTGTAAAAAGCCTGGTTTCAACCTGTTTCGGCCCGGAATGGCCCGTATGAGCTGTACACGTGTCCCAAGGCTCTATAAGGCTATTTTTTGACCAAAATAACCTTTGCTTTAAGCTCAAGTCATTGAATTTCTTTAAGAAAGTGATGCTCTTAACCCTAGCTTAAGAATTAAGCAAATTCGACTATAAATACCTGTTTAAAACTATGTTTTGGGCGGTGGCAGCTATTCATATGAATTTAGGGTTTGATCTATCATATCAACACTCTATGTAACGACCCGAATCCAACACCATTTAATACGTATTAATATATATAATGATCGTAATTAATCATAAATCAAAATCCCATTGAAAATTTCCTTCGAAAATAAATTTTTCTCTGAAAATTAGGGTGGAACGATCATTTTGAATAGTGCAACGATCGTTGTAAATTTTACAACGATCGTTGTGAAATGAACAGTGATCGTTGTGAAAAACAGGAAAATCAGCCAACATCCCGAGAGGTACATGAGCTCGTGGGAAATTAGCAACGAGCTCGTTGCAATTTGCAACGATCATTGTGAATAGTGCAACGATCGTTGTAAGCCAAAAAGCACAAATCCGAAATTTTTAAACAGAAAACACAGTTTCAAAACAGTATTTCTGGCTTACCTCGGTAAAACCATACTTAAAACCAACTCAAAATCTCTTAGAATATATATCAAAACCCTTCAACTTAAAAATCCAACAATGTTCAATAACAAGAAACTTTGAAAACTTCAACAACATATATTGAACCAAAATCCACTTTATTCAAACATTTAATTCAAATCTTTTACATATATAATCATACCAATATTGTTCATTACACATATATGTCAATTCTACAACTTCAAACCAAATGCATTCATATTTAAATGCATAATCAATTACATGCAAATGCTCTTTATCCACTGGCCCACCTTGAACTCTACTGAATGCACGTAACTTCTAACTCAAACCTGAAAAATATGCCAAGGGGTGAGCTGGCAACTCAATAAGTATTTAATCAACTAATTTAGCACATATTAAG
>CANYLF016090525.1:0-12466 GCA_948193215.1 Bocquillonia castaneifolia
ATAGTTTGCCAATATCTTCCAAATGGCATGGGCGGTTGTGCAATGTTGAACCCTAGCACATTCCTCTCTTGATAAAGAACCAAGAAGAATGGCCATGGCTCTATGATTCTTACCATTGCTCTTCTTATGTGCATCCACCTAATCCTTCCTATCAAGGGTTGTTGTCACCTCTCCTTTTGTTATAGTTGGTGGAGTCCAAAATACCCAAAACTATCTGTTAGAAACAACCCCAAAGGTGTCTCTAACGTCTAGTCACTTTTGCATTTAATGCATTGAAATCTGTCAGATCACGGGTGGGAGATTTATGGTCACGGGCGCGATCCTTCCAACAGCTAGTTTTTTTAGAGACTTCCTTGAATGTCGTGGGGGTGACATCTTCAATCGCGGATGTGAAATCACTGGGCAGAGGATGTCTTTGAGAATGGCTTTCTGTTTGATCAAATCGTGGAGGCGAGTTAGTGAATCGCGGGCGCGACCTTAATGACCAAAAAATCCTTTAGAAATGGACTCTCTGTTTCTCAAATCGCAGGGGTGATTTGACAAGCCACGGACGTGACATCAGAGTACAGAAGCCTTCCAAGTTTTCACCAAAAATCCTAGGCGTGATATCCATTTCGTGGGCGAGATATGTCCTATGCCGCATGGGCAATCCTTATGTCGCGGATGAGATTTAATGCCACGGGCGCGATTTATAGGAATAGTCCAAAAACTAGTTTGATAGAAAACCTACACACTTAGGAACTTTGTTAGACAAAGATAAAGGGTTGTTAAACTCAAAATAAGATGGATTAATGCCACTAAGGCCAACAAGGTGCATCTTTGAAAAATTGTTCAACTGACACGGTATTTCAAATAATGAGTTGTTGCTAGTCTCATACCTGTTTCATCTTGTTCACTTAGTATTTCTTTTTCTGGTTTGAATGCAATGACATTAATTGATGCAATAAGAAATTTAGAATCAATTCCAGTTCATTTAGCAATGCCACAAAAGTGTACTTTATATGCTAGACCTGATGTCGTTGTCATCATAAATTGTGTTCTCTGGGTTTAATGATTAACCTTCAATCGTGGATCTCACTCTTCACTTGCTTTCATTTTCTTCGCCCTTTCGCACAGGTTTGATCAGTTTTGGCATCATGTTGATTCTTTGCACAAGCCGTTGTTTGTTGGCACTTCAGCACACTTCAAGGTTATTACTGCCTAAGGATAAGCTATCCAGATCAATGGAATTCTTGCTCTGCTGATCTTTTAAGGCTTGGTATTATGATTCAAAATTCATTCTTAAGTCTTGGTTGATCACACATTTGTTTAAGTAGCCTCTAGTTGCTTCCGTTTTTGTGTTTCGATCCTGCTTCACAATCACTTAGGTATGCTTTGTTTTGAATCACTCTACTTCCTCGCTTTCATTCATTTTTTCATCATATTTTTTGTTATTTTTTTTTGGCCTCGTCTTTTGCCTTAGGCACCTCTTTGCGAGGTTTCCACCTTAGCAAGCCTGCCTTTACTTTTACATGAGCCACCCACGAATGGGTTTTCAGCTCATCAGGCTTTTCTTTCACTCTCTTTTATTTTATTTTATTTTATTTTATTTTATTTATTTATTTATTTTTGAGTCACAGAGAGATTTTGACATTTTATTTCAGCTTGTAAGGGAGCATGCTCGGAAGGATTTTTAAGAGGCCTTGGATGTTTTAAGGTGATCTCCAAGACTGGTAATTTTTGTTGATGCTCTGCTTGACTTGCATTCGTGATGATAGCACAGATCATAACCATTTTAGGATCAAACATGACATTTCTTACTCTCCTTTCTTTTCATTCAAAAACAGTTGTGGCGGATATAGCGAGTATTTCCAGGCTTTGTAGCAATGTTAAATGAACCATCATGATATGGATTAATGTCAAACAAGATTTTAGATGATTAATGTAATGCATTCATGTCATGAAAAAGTTACTAATTAAATAGAAGGAAACAGGCATTCTATCATTGACTAGAAAATAGAGACAACAACATTATTGGAAAAGCATGATATAAGTTTGGAAAGTTAAGCTAAGAATTGGACTTTCAACCATCGTCGCTCTAAGTACTGGCTTGCCTCATCTCATGGTCTGTGATCTTGCCTTTGTCGATCAAGTCTTGGATCTTATGCTTAAGCTTCGTGCATTTGTGAGTATAGTGGCCATCTACCTGATGAAATGTGCAATGAGTCCCGTGGATATAGTTGCGAGAACTTGTGTTAATAGGCTTCTTAGCAGGTTGAGGTTCACGCAACCCTTGCTTCTCCAAGCATTCAAACACCTCAGAGAGTGGTTGATCGAGGTTGGAGAATGTTTGACTACTAGAAAGATTATTGACATCTGCAGTTTCACCTCCTGACTTGTTAGGGTGACTATAGGTGGTCTTTCCCTTCTGAGCCCTTTTCCTTTCTGATTCAATTTCCTCACATTGCAGTCCGTCATTATACAATTCGTTAAAAGACTTAGGGTTCATAGTTCATAGTGTCTCTACCATGTTAGGGAGTACATTCCAGACCACTATTCTAACTTGGTCCTTTTCAGAAGGTTTGTCCTTAAGCAAGGCTGCTTTGTTCCTCCATCTGCTCAGGAAGTCTGCAAATGGTTCATTCTACTTCTGTTTGGTCATTTCCAAGTCTCCCAAGGAAACCTCCAGCTTGGTGTTGTAGGAATACTGCCCCATGAAGGCATTGTAGAGTTCTTTCCAATCAGACTGGATAATAGTCGGTAAATGATGATACCAGTCATGGGCTATTCCAGTGAGTGAGAGAGGGAACACTCCAACCTTCTGTTCAGTATCAAGGGGTGTCATAGCCATAATTGAACCGTATTATTTGAGATGCAACCTCAGATTTCCTGTTCCATCAAATTTCTACATATCAGACATTGTAAAATTTGGAGGCAATTTCTTCATTCCTTGAATTCCCATGTTGTCGAGGTCAAAGGTGATTTCAGATTTCTTTCCCCTGACTATATCTTGTAATTGTTCCATTTTTCTGGTCAAAGTTGAAATAGCATCTTGGTCATCAGTTCTGTCTTCCCCTTCAAGAGGCAGATCCATAGGTTTCCTGTTAGTGTTAATAGTATTTTAAACCTCCTCTCTAATCATAGTCCTTATGGAAATCATCAAAGCCTCCATATCAAAGTTCTGACTTGGTCCAAACATCCTTGTTGAGATTGAATTCACCCAAATTATGACAGTCTCTAATCAACCGTCTTCCTACTCATTTCCAGGCCGACTGAGAGTCAATGTTTACTGCAAAATAAGAGTGTTAGCAACATGCATGAGATGTAAATGCATGTATGCATGTATGCATGACAAGGAAATAAAAAAAAAACGTTAGCTGTACAAGTAACAAATACTGCCAACTGGCAGGCCTTCCAACCTTATTTGTCCCGCACACGTATTCCGTTGGTAAAAAGTCCATATCATAGGTTGGCTGGGGTACTTTATTTCATCAACAGGGGATGATAGTATCATCAAATAAGAACGTTCTCTTAAACTATCCTAGTAAACAATAGCATCTATGATAATTGAGTCTGTATCCTTGTGCCTAACTTCTACCTTTAGGCAGACAAAGTTTCGGCATAGGCTTTAGGCTTGATGATCACAAATACTCATGGCAACATTGCAGCAAGTAGGATTAGTGGGTACAACCTAATGGAAACTTTTATGGTCATTACATGCTGGGTTTTCACTCTTTGGTTTGACTAAGAAGGCTCCCATAGAGTCGGACTCCCATTAACCATTACTAGGATGGTAGGAGATCACGTATGGGCTTCCCATTAACCGTGACTCATTAACCATTGCTAAGATGGTAAGCCAGGTAGGATTCCCAATCACTGTGAGTGGTCCACTGATAATACAATCCAATAAAACTGGTATGGAATTCATTGAATTGCATTATAAATGGTACCGGGGTTTGTAGGGACCCTAAAAAATGTAGAATTACGTGCAATGTAAAAGGAGAATAATAACCAAATTAATGAAAAAGATGGAAAATTACTTGGAATCTTCATTCATTTTTATTTGTAAAAACTTCCCAGTGGAGTCGCCACTGTGGATAGAGCGCCCGAGGCGCATTTAAATGCCGCTGCCCATCGGTTGGTGTCCAATAGCAATGGTGACCAACTCACTAAATGGATTTTTAGATTTTATGAAAATCATGGAGTCGCCACCCGAATTACTTCGGGATCACCTAGTGATTAACAAACAGGTAGATTCCTTTTCGGGAAAATCCCATTCATCATCACACCAGATGATTTATGGGTTCGGAATGAGTCATCCATACTTGGGGCAATTTCCCTTTTAATTAAGTAATAAGGTCATTATTTCCTACTAGAGACAAACAATATAAATCACCCAAAAGGTAGGGTGCAATGAATGGGCGCGCCTAATATTGTTACTAATCAAATTTTAGTTCTACATTAAGTCCACTATGATTAACCGTACTTGATTAATTGCAATTGATTGGATTTTGGTGGGTTCCTACTTATTTTAGTAGTAATTAGCCTGGTGGATTATTTCCTTATTTATTTACAAACAGAAAATCCACAATTAATTTCTAAATTATTTTTATATTTTTTGGAGTTAATAGTTGTGCATTAATTCATTTATTATTTACTCGAAATATTGAAATGAAAATAATATACATACAACCATAAAGAAAGGAAAGGTGAAATGAGTTTCTACAATTTTATTGCACTTATTAACGGGTTTTATTTATTATAAATGTCTGATTAATTATTTAGCAAGTAATTCTAGATGATTGCATAAATGTAAATAGGGTTAGAAATGGTACCGATCAATAGACTAATCTCGGAGAGGATTAATCTATCGACCATGTAGCTTCAACCGGTCTATCCACCATGGTTTTCCAAGCTGATTCTTGACCTGTTTATTACACATCTTTTGAACATAATACATGGAAATGATATTCATAAATCTACGGAGTCTATAGATGTCCTATATCTCAAGCATCTTAACCTAGTATGAATTACATCATGAAGTGTTCTAAAAAGTTGTCTCAAATGTAGCATTGAAATGTCAGGGGAATTTTGGGCATGAATATGGAAGAATTAGACAAATCTTAAAACATATAAATTAAAGTAGACATCTTGAATTTCAGTTTTGGCTCAAGAATTTCTCAATTTGGAGATCGGACGGCCAAGATATGCCCTTCGTAAGTTGGACCAAGATCCTGATCCCTCTTTCGAACTGTGTAGCTCGTAAACATCCAGCTGGATGATCATTAAAATTTAAGCAAGCAGGTTGGGACATTCGTGGAGGACTGAACATCTGGTCGGACCTTCATGAACATCCGGCCGGATGATTGAACGTCTGGCTGAACCTGCATTTTGTTCTCAAGTTATTTTCCTTGTATTATTCCATTTCCTTATAGATTTATAGTATATTAATTAATGACAATGTACACAGACTCTTAAAGATCTACTTTGGAGGGTCAAAATCAATTATAACAACAACTAAAAATCTAAGAAAAAAGGACGTTGTGAAATTTTGAACGGGGTTGCAGGGGGTCCAAACTTGAATATAAATGGTTCTACATTCTCCTGACTTCACCCAGAACTCAAATATGTAGTCAGAATATAAAATAAGTAAGAGAAAGATGTAAAAATTACAGAATACAACCAAAAGAAAGTAAATATGGAAATGAGCTTAGTCTGAATGCATGGATGCTCCGTGGATGATTGGTTGCCCTCAGAATGGAGGTATGCTTTCGGGTAGAAATGAGCTTCTGGATTGAAAGTTCCTTTGTTTGAAAACTTTTATCTAAAATAGAGAAAACCAGTGTGTGTGTCTGTGTTCTTTTTTTTTTTTGTAAAATGGCCTCCTCTAAAAAATGATCCTCCCTCCTTTAGTGTTAATAATTTTGATTTTATATCTGTTGAGATTAGGGTTATTCTTTCCGACAGAGAGAATCACTTTAATTCGGTAGGTCGAATATCTTTTTAAACATGGCGAGGATGAAGAAATTATTATATGTTATCCCTCGGATTTTGTAGACGCTCCCATAAATCATTGTGTTTGACAGCAATGAACATCCAGCCGGACCATTGATCGTTCAGCCGGATGTTCATTTCTAGGCCTAATGGGCTTTTGAGTTAAAACGACTTTTTGGTTTGTTTGGGCCGCATCTTAAGGTTTTGACAAATATTTAAACACTTATTCATACCCTAAATTAGGCCAAAAACACATTTTGAAAATATGTAACATTTTTTGAAATAAATTTTTTAATTTTTATTTTTCTTCAGCTCATTTCTACAAGAAATTGGGTAACAAAGTGGTCTAAACTAGACTGTATTCATCACTGGGCTCCCGTGCCACTTCCACGTACCTATATCCAAAAATCCATTGTCTACACACACAAGCTCACAGAAGTGTAGAGTGGTGTGCTAGTGTGGTGAGCCAAAGCAATTTTGCTTTGGTGAAATTTTGGGGGAGGAAAAAATAATTGGGGAGTGATAAAATAGCGAGGTTAACTGGGATGTTTGGGAAACACATGGGTGTCATTATTTTGGAGTAATCTAGGGGTTATGCCTCTAGTATTTTTTTTCTAGAGAAGTCCCTCTTGTAAGCCTGCTAATTATTTTATTAGTGGAAGAAATTTCGGATTCTATCCCGTGGACGTAGCCCAAAATAAAGGGTGAACCACGTTAAATTTTCTAGTGTCATTTTAAATTATTTATTTTATTTGCTTTGCTCATATTTAATTTATTTTGCATCCGCTTGTCCCATCGTTCCACCCTTCCATCGCGCTAGTTGAAAATATTAGTCGGTGCTATTTTCCCAACAACTGGAATCAAAGCTTTATTGGGGTATTAATATCTACTTAACATATGCTCTGTGGTTGCCAGTAAGGTGGACCCTCCACATCAGAAAATAAGTTAAATTATTATTTACTCTATTAAAGCCTATTCGGGACCATGGAGGTGAAGACGAGCAAAATGATTAATTTAAATGGCATGAATTACCACATATTGAGAAGCAAGATGAAGGATCTCCCGTTTGTGACAAAGATGCATCTACCGGTGTTTAGTACAACTTAACCCGAAGGAAAGACAGATGAAGAATGGGAATTTAAGCATGAGCAAGTCTGTGGTTTCATCAGACATTTTGTCAAAGACAATGTGCATAATCACATTTGTAATGAGACTCATGCACGGACGTTGTGGAATAAGCTAGAGGAGTAGTACGCTTCTAAAACCAGCAACAACAAATTGTTTTATTTGATGAGGCTACTTTAGATGAAGTACCGGGAAGGTATGTCAATGGCAAATCATTTAAATGATATGCAGGGTATCGTGAAGTAGCTGTCAAGGATGTGCATTAATTTTGACAATGAAGTACTCGCTCTTTTGGTGCTGGCATCCCTAACAGAGTCTTGGGAGACTTTAAAAATTTCAATCACCAATTCTACATCAAATGGTGTACTAATTATGGAAATTGTAAAAAGTGAAGTCCTGAATGAAGAAATGAGAAGAAGAGCACAATGATCCACTTCATTACAACAGAATGTTCTTATTGCAGAATCCAGGGGGATGAGTCAGACCAGAAGTTCAAAGTCCAGGGAGAAAAGTAGAGGAAGGTCAAATAAATATGCAAATGTTGAGTGCCATCACTGCAAACAGAAGGGTCACATAAAAGAAGTTCTGCCATAAGTTCAAGAACGATCAGAAGAAGAATAAAGGCAAGGAGAAGACTCAATATGACAGCAGTGATGATGAACATACCAATGCTGCTGAGGAGTTCCACATCATCTATGAAGAAGACAGTGTAAACCTTGCAACCCAATAGACCAATTGGGTAGTTGATAGTGGAGCTGCCATTCACGTGACATCTTGAAGGGAATTTTTCCCTTCTTACATACGAGGGAATTTTGGTGTTGTCAAAATGAGAAATGAAAGATTCTTCAAAAGTTATAGGAAAAGGAGATGTTTATTTGGAGATGGATAATGGTATGCGGTTAATCCTAAAGGACGTCAAGCATATTCCAGATATACGATTGAACTTGATTTCAGCCGGGAGGCTGGATGATGAAGGTTACTACAACACCTTCTATAATGGCTAGTGGAAAAAGTACTCAAAACTGTACATGATGCAGGCGAAGATCCCCCAGGATACTGTGTATGCAATGGAGAATGATAGTACAGTTGAGTTGTGGCACAAGCGGCTCGATCATATGAGTGAGAAAAGTATGACCAGTTTAGCCAACAAAAATGTGCTACCTGGATTGGATCAAGTCCATTTGAAGAAGTGTGTTGACTGTTTGGTGGGAAAGCAAAACATAGTTGCTTTCAAGAGTTCTCCTCCTTCTAGAATGAAGAATGTATTGGATCTAATACATTCAGACTTATGTGGGCAAATGCCAAAGTCAGTTGGTGGTACTTAATACTTTATGACTTTCATTGATTATCATTCTCGAAAGATATGGGTGTATCTTCTGAAGACTAAGGACTGGGTGCTAGAGGTCTTTAAACAATTTATCTCTGGTGGAGAGATAAACCCGTAAGAAGCTGAAGTGCATTCGCAAAGACAATGGTGGACAGTACACAGGACCATTTCATTCTTAATGTAAAGAGCATGGTATTCGACATTAAATGACACCACCGAAGATGCCACAGTTGAACAGTTTAGCTGAGAAGATGAATAGGACTTTCATGGAGAAAGTTAGATGTATACTCTCACATGTAAAGTTGCCAAAGATTTTTTAGGGTGAGGCTATACTAACAGTTTCTCACGTATTGAACCTTTCATCTTGTGTCCCTCTACAGTATGATACTTCAAAGAGAGTGTGGTCAGGAAAGGATGTTTCCTATGATCATCTGTGAGGCCTTTGGCTGCGAGGCCTTTGTGCATGTGCCAAAGGATGAGAGGTCCAAGCTTGATGTCAAGACACGATAATGCGTGTTTGTTGGCTATGGTCAATATCAGCTTGGCTATAGATTTTATGATCCAGTTCAGAAGAGGCTTGTCAGAAGCTGTGATGCAGTGTTTGTTGAGGATGAGACCATTGAAGATATTGAAAAGTCCAGGAAATTACTTTCAAATCCAATGGTGGTTCAACAAGCATAGAGCTAATTCCTTCAACGATGATGCTGATACAAGTTGAAGATGAAGCTCTTGATGATCAACCTGAGGCAAGTGATCCAATTGCTCCTTTTGAGATGCCATCAGATGACTCTAATGATGAAGGTGTTCATGATCAACCACCAGCCCTAGTAGGTTCTCCAAATCTTTGGAGATCTAATAGAGTTAAACAACGCTCTACAAGATACCCTGAAGAAGAGTATGTGTTATTAACTGATGGGGGAGACCTAGAAAGCTTTGAAGAAGCTATGGATGATGAACACAGTAAGAAGTGGATTGAAGCCATGCAAGATTAGATGAATTCCTTGCATGAGAACAAAACATTTGAGTTGATGAAGTTGCCAAAAGGCAAGAGAGCTTTGAAGAACAAGGGGGTGTTCAGGATTAAGCATGAAGAACACAGTCTCCAGCCATGATTCAAAGCCAGATTAGTTGTCAATGGGTTTAGCCAAAGGAAAGGGATTGACTTTGATGAGATTTTCCCACCAGTGGTGAAGATGATATCCATCAGAATAGTGCTAGGGTTAGTAGCAAGCCTCGACTTGGAGATCGAGAAGATGGATGTGAAGACTACCTTCCTTCACAATGACTTGGAGAAAGAGATATACATGGAGTAGCCAGAGGGATTGAAAGTAAAGGGGAAAGAAGACTATGTATTTAAGCTTAAGAAGAGCTTATATGGCTTGAAGTAGGCACCGAAACAGTGGTACAAGAAGTTTGAGTATGTGATGGGGGAGTAAGGCTATAAAAAGACTACTTCAGACCACTATGCATTTGTATAGAAATTCTTTGATGATGATTTTATTGTTCTTTTGCTCTATATGAATGACATGTTGATCGTTGGCCAGAATATTTCTAGGATCAACATCTTGAAGAAGTAGTTAAGCAAGTCTTTTGTTATGAAAGACTTAGGGCTAGCAAGTCAAAGTCTTGGTATGAAAATAACCAGAGACAGGGGCGCCAAGAAATTATGATTGTCATAAGAGAAGTAAATTGAAAAGGTACTTCAAAGGTTCAACATGGACAAGGTTAAAGCGGTTAACTGTCCACTTGCTAATCACTTCAGACTGAGTAACAGGCAGTGCCCTTCTATAGAGGATGAGAAGGATGAGATGGATAAAAGTTCATATGCTTCAGTAGTTGGGAGTTTGATGTATGCCATGGTGTGTACACAGCCATATATTGCTAACTCAGTAGGAGTGGTGAGTCGGTTCCTTTCAAATCCTGGGAAGGAACACTGGGCAGCAGTTAAGTGGAATCTTAGGTATCTCCTTAGTACCTCCAAAATGTGTCTGTGTTTTTGAGGTGAAAAACCTGTGTTAATAGGCTACACAGATGCTGATATGGCTGGCGATGTGGACTCGAGAAAGTCTACATCAAGATACCTGATTACCATTGTAAGGGGAGCTATGTCATGGCAGTCAAGGCTATAGAAATGTGTTGCTCTCTCAACGACCAGAGTAGAGTCTATTACAGCAGCTGAAGCCTGTAAGGAGTTGCTGTGGATAAAAAAGTTCCTAAGTGAACTTGGTTTGCACCAGGAGAAGTATGAGTTATTTTGTGACAATCAGAGTGCAATTCACCTTGGGAAGAATTCCTCCTTTCATTCTAGATCAAAGCATATTGATGTGAGATATCACTATATCAGGGATGTATTGGAGAAAAAGCTACTACAGCTTGAAAAGATTCACACAGATGTGAATGGGTCAGATATAATGACCAAGACTCTTTCGAGGGAAAAGCTGGTATATTATCGACAAGCAGCAGGACCGGTGGAGCCTTCCATGTAATCAGGAGGGGGAGATTGTTATGGGTCCTTTTTATCATGTAGGACCCACATGTTTAATATTAGAAAAAGGAAAAATAAAAAAAGGTCAAGAATTGTGGCACTTCCCACACCTATAAATAGGCATCAATTCCTTTGTTCATTTGCACAAAACACTCAAAAAAAAAAAAATAACACACAAAGCTTACGGAAGTGTAGAGCAGTGTGTTAGTGTAGTGAGCCAAAGCAATTTTGCTTTGGTGAAATTTTGCGGGAGGGAAAAATAATTGGAGTGACAAAATAGTGAAGTTAACTGGGGTGTTTGGGAAACAGTTGAGTGTCATTATTTTGGAGTAATCTCAGGATTATACCTCTAGCATAGTATTTTTTTTTCTAGAGAATTCCCTCTTATAAGCCTGCTAATTATTTTATTAGTGGAAGAAATTTTAGAGTTTGTCCCGGGAACGTATCTCAAAATAAAGGGTGAACCGTGTTAAATTTTCTGGTGTCATTTTAAATTATTTATTTTATTTACTTTGCTCGTATTTAATTTATTTTGCATCCGCTTATCCTATCGGTCCATCCTTCCACTGTGCCAGAAAAAAATATTAACCGGTGCTATTTTTCCCAACAACATTTATGTCATGTCAACGAAATAGAAACATGATTATGGTTGATAAGGGATATAAAATGTTGAACGACAGGTTGAAGGCGCAATTAATACCGTTGAAAGGTAGACCTAAAATCTCTATCTACGGGTGTTTCTAAAACCGAACCATGAATCGAATTGTCTATTAGTTCTTAATTCAACCATTCTAACTGATTTAATAACAAAGAATGAATTTAATTTTTCAATCTAATATATATATATATATATATATATATATATATATATATATATATATATATATATATATAATAGTAACTTATAAATTATTTATTCTAAACCAAATACATATATAATATTTATTATATTTTAAATTTTGATAGAATAATATCTTAAAAATATACTCTTATCTTTAAATAATGATAATATGTTAGTTCTACTTATTGAAAAATCATAAATTATTAATAAATATTAATTTATAAAATAAAAATATTAAAATTATAGTATTTGAAATGTTAATAGAATTACAAATCTTATTTTATATTTTATTTATCTAAATTTATTTAATGAATATCTTTTTTAAATGAAATCAGGATTTATTATGTTGGTTTGGTTTTACTAGTTTGTCAGGAATTTTACTGGTTTTAACTAGTCTTTATATTTGATTTTGCCATATAAAACATACCGATTGCTAACGGATTCTCATGGACTAATTGGTTGGATTCGGTTTTAAAAACACAGTATCTGTTGTCCGCTAAAAAAAAAAAAAGTTGTACCTATATAGTGTGGATCTATATAGGATGCACAAAATGCAGAGGAAGTCAAGTCTAGCACTAAAAACGAGTGAACCTAAAATGCTTCGTATCGCTTTATTTCCATGGCTCGCATTTGGTCATATAATTCCATATCTAAAGCTTGCCAAGCTCTTAGCACAAAAAGGTCACAAAATCTATTTCATATCAACTCCACGAAA
>CANYLF016090710.1:0-10664 GCA_948193215.1 Bocquillonia castaneifolia
AGGTTTTGAGGTCAATTATATGCTTGATAAGATTTTGATGTTCCTTAAGTAAAACTGTAATGTGTTTTAAAGTTGAGAAGTGGATGTATATATATATATACTGATTTTGAGGCTATGGGAGTCTGCTGTATAAAAAAAAAAAAGGTCGAGAATTCTGTTTTAAAACTGTGATTTTCGGTAAAACTGTGATTTTCGGTAAAACTGTGATTTTCGGTAAAACTGTCCGTTTCAAGCTGTTTTAAAATAAATATATATAAAAAAAATTATTATATTGTTTTGAGTTCGGGTCGTTTCAATTCATCCGAAGGTCATCCAAAGCATTCAAATCAAGTACCCTTTTCTCATCGGATTACTTCAATTCAAAATTCAATTTCTTGATAGCCCAATAAGCTTTATGCTCAAGCTCCATCGGTAAGTGGTAAGACTTCCCAAATATGAGTTTGAAATGTAGTACCTATAGAAGTTTTGAAAGCGGTCCTATAAGCCCATAGAGCATCATCAAGCTTCTCCACCCAATCTTTTCTTGCTTTACCCACGGTCTTCTCCAAAATAAGCTTTAACCCTTTATTTGCCAACTCCGCTTGACCACTAGTTTGGGAATGGTAGGGAGTGCCAACCTTATGAGTAATACCATACATATTCAAGAGACTGGCAATGACATTGTTGCAAAAATGAGAACACCATCCAAATTAATGGCTCTTGGGGTACCAAAGTGAGTGAAAATGTACCTCTTGAGGAATTTCTTGACCACCCTTGCATCATTGGTAGGAGTTGCTATTGCTTCTACCCACTTGCTCATATAATAAACACAACTAAGGATGTATTTGTTCCTAAAAGAGCTAGGAAATGGCCCCAAAAAGTCAATCCCCCAAACATCAAACACTTCCACTTCAAGGATGGGGTTGAGGCATCTCACTCCTTTTTTCGATGTTCCCTACGCTTTGACAAGAGTCACAAAAGGTCACAAAGTCTTTAGCATCTTCGAAAAGAGTTTGCCAATAAAAGCCATATTGAAGCACCTTGTTAGCGGTCTTGATTGTTCTAAAATGACCTCCACATGGTTAAGAGTGGCAATTATGTAGCACATCATGAATCTCATCTTTGAGAATGCACCTCCTCACTATATCATCCAAACAAGTCATAAAAAGTAAGAGATCATCCCAATAGTAGCTCTTCACATCCCTCAAAAACTTCTTGCTTTGGTTATAGCTAAGCTCCGTAGGAAGAACACCACAAGCTAGATAGTTCACAATATCTGCATACCATGGCTTTGGTGTAGTAATCTCTTAAGAAAAAAAGCAAATTTTCCCCTAGAAGATCATCATTTATTGGGGGCTCCTTGGAAAGTAAATCATCCATGCCTTCAAGTCTTGACAAATGGTCTACCACCACATTTTCCACACCTTTCTTGTCTTTGATCTCAATGTTGAACTTTTGGAGCAAAAGCACCCACCAGATTTGCCTTGCTTGGCATCCTTCTTGGTCATCGAGTATTTGATAGCCACATGGTCGATGAAGACTATAACTTTAGATCCCGCCAATTATGATCAGAGCTTGTCTAAACATAAACCACCACCAAGAACTCCTTCTCCGTTGTTGTGTAGTTGATTTGTGCTTCATCAAGGGACCTACTTGCATAGTAAATCACATGTGGCTTCCCTTCCTTTGTTTGACCAAGAACTACTCTAATGGAAAAGTCATTAGCATCGGTCATGACTTAAAGTGGGAGGCTCCAATCTGGAGGTTGCCCAATGGGTGTGAACACATGAGCTTGCTTTATCCTATAAAAGGCATTCAAACACTCATCATCAAAGACAAAGTTGGCATCTTTAGGAAGCAAATTACACAAGGGTTTAGAAATTTTAGAGAAATCCTTTATAAACCACTGATAGAAATTGGCATGCCCCAAGAAGCTTCTAATGCCTTTGACATTTGTTGGAGGAGGCATTTATTCTATAATTTCCACTTTGGCCTTATCAACCTCTATTCCTCTTTCCTAGATCACATGCCCAAGGACAACACCTTCAATGAACATAAAATGGCATTTTTCCCAATTCAAGACCAAATTGGTCTCTTCATACCGCTTAAGCACTTTTCACAAGGTTAGCTAAACACTCATCAAAAGAAGAACCATAAGCAGAAAAATCATCCATAAACACTTCAACACAATTTTCAAGATAATCACCAAAAATGGATGCCATGCATCTTTGAAAAGTGTTGGGTGCATTACACAACCCGAATGGCATGCACCTAAATACATAAGTACCATATGGACAAGTAAAAGTGGACTTTTCTTAGTCATCGGGATGAATTGGAATTTGGTAAAAACTCGAATAACCATCAAGATAGCAAAAATAATTATTCTTAGCCAACCTTTCAAGAACTTGAACAATGAATGGCAAAGGGAAATTGAAACGTCTCATTCTTAGCCAACCTTTACAACACAACATATCAAGTGTGAAACTCTTAATAGTCATCTCATAACATATCCATCGCACAATTCTAATCAAAATCAAGTACCGTGTTAATAACACACCATAATTGGTAGCTTAACTGCAATATATTTCATAATAAATTCAGATTCAACCAATTCCAAATTTTTTAACCCAATTAATAATTCCATATCATAAGTACTTTTCCAACATATCATAATTCCAATCAATTCATAATAATTTTATATTTATTTCTTAATCAATCAAAATCTCATCTAGATCACTACCATCCCAATTCTTTCAACTTTTCACCAATTCACAAATTCAACAATACCACAATTTCAAATCATATCATCAAGCACCTAGAGTTGAAGTCATCCAAACTCACATCAAGCTAATGTATGTAAACCAGCACTTTATGCAATATAAAATATCAACTCAACCAATCATACATGAATTATAAAAAATACACAAATTCAATCACAAAACCAGGAGGATGACTCTTCCTCACTGAATCCTCACTAAACCAGGAGGATGACTCATCCTCACCAAATTCGTCGACAGGTAGCTATCCCACCGGGTCATAAATTTCACATATATATGAGGTATAAAACCACCACAATCAATTTATTTCACAACAAGCTAATCAAATAAAATTCATCTCATACTTAAATTTTCCTCAACAAATTAATCCATCCCAATTTACTCATTTGCTCATGAATAATCTCATTTATCAATCAATCCCAACTCATTCAAGTATCATCCATCCGTACATCGTCTTCTAATCATAAGATTATTTCTACCCAATATACATAAATTTAATTAATCATTTAAATATTTACTTTATATTTTATAATAATTAAATTAATTATATATATATATATATATATATATATATATCACACAACAAATTCACATTAACATTCAACATGCAAAACTCAATAATCCAAGGGTACAACCGGGGTACCCTCACACATACAAGAATAAGTTATTTCCTCACCTGATTAGCGATTATATTCCATTCCTCCAATTCTGATGCTCTTTATCCAAAAACTATATGAATAAATGTTGAATATAATTTTTACTAATCTTTGGGGCACTGAATAAAAGGCTTTTAAAGATTATCGGAAAATAATTTGTAGATTTCAATTGCACAATTAAAATCAGCACAAAATTTGAGTTCAATAACATATCTGGTCAAATGAACAGTACTGTATATGTTAACAGTACCTTGGGCCCACAGTTGGGGCCCGTTGATGGGGTTCACGTGGGGGCAGCCAAGTTATCGTACAAATGGTGTCAGAATTAAATTCTGAAAACACCATCAGACTCTTCTCAAGCTCAAGATTACAGATATATAATCAGTTTACAAAATAATAAATGGATTTAACAGAAAATGAGAAATTCTATTTATAATTTCTTACTTAAGATCTATAAATTTCACCCGGTAAAACCCAATGATATACCACTTAAAATGAAGGTTGAGTGACCAGGATTCCATAGACACCAAAATCATTTGATTCTAACTGCATATGTGAGAGTTATGGGAGTTAGAAATTTGAGCGAGTTATATTATATTATATTATAATATATATATATATCTGTGTGTGTGTGTGTGTGTGTGTGTGTGTATAAAGATGATGATGTATATATAATAAAGATGATAATGATGTTATTGATGATGATGTTGATGATGATGTATTATTATAATAATAACAATAATAATAATAATAATAATAATAATAATAATAATAATAATAATAATAATAATAATAATAATAAAGATGCTAGTGGTGTTTATGGTTAATTACTATATTAAGCCTTAGATATTTTGTAAAATTACAACTTAATCTTTATAGAAAATTTTTTACGATTTCATCCGGACCGAATTTTTTTTTTAATAATATTTATATAAATCCTCCTTCTTATATATATATATATATATATATATATATATATATATATATATATATATTAGTATCATATTTATATTTTTAAGGGTGTTACAATTCTACCTTCCTTAAAAAAAAATTCATCCTTGAAATTTGGATAAAATCAATTTTATTACATATGTATATATAAATCATGAGATAATTTGATCAAGATCAACCAAGGCAATGAGGGAAACAATTTCACAAAATCTGACTATCTTAAGCGCTTTTGTCTATATTCAGACTTAATATGATAGTCTGGTGAATTTCCTTTCATGACATGTAGTATGACCTTCTTCAACTTGTGATTCATACTCTTCCACAAGTTAAATAAACTTTGCATTGAAAAGTAGACTTCTAGAGCTACAACCCCACTAAATTTCACGTTCAAATGATTTTTCTACAATTTTTGGCATAAATTTGAATATAACCTATTTGCTCAGTCTCTTGTCTGACAGCATGACCATAAATCACTCAAAAATTCATATCTTTAATTTTTTAACTCCAAAAATTCAAATAAAAATTTTTATGAAGACTAGACATATTGGGCTTTCAATCCATATATAATTTATAATATGATTATTACCCAATTAGTGCAGTTAATCCATTTAATTGAGCCCATCTGAAATTGACTCTGCACATTTAGTTTTCCTTAAGTCCTAAACTTCCAATATACCATGTCCAAAGTGCATAAATTGTAAGTTTAATTAGCCCAGGACATCTTTTTTCTTTTTATTCCATGACTTTATCTTTTAAATCAAGAACTCTCACCAATTAACCCAAGTGTTTTATTGAGGTTTACACTTGATCCTATCTACCTATTCTAAACACCATTATCTCAAGTGTTTTAATAAGGTTTACACTTGAACCTATCCACCTAAACTAAACACCATTACCCTAAGTGTTTTAATAAAGTTAACACTTAAACCTATCCTCCTAAGCTAAAAACACCATTATCCAAGTGTTTTAATAAGGTTAACACTTAAACCTTAAACCTATCCACCTAAAGCTAAAACACCATTACCCAAGTGTTTTAATAAGGTTAACACTTAAACCTATCCACTCAAGCTAAAACACTCATCAAAGCTCATTACCATTGTTAAGCTGTGACCAAGCCTTATGACAAGTGATCTTCTTATCGTTAGGGCGTGACCACGTCTTATGACAAGTGATCTTCTGACCCTTTTATTGGTTTAGACGTCACATTACCATTCTTCATCATCATACACAATCTTCATATATAACACTTTGAATACCATTAAGAATTCCATCATTATCACTCACATTTTACCACACCACTTCTTCATCACCACCGTGCACTACTCATTACCACTCATAATGCACTCCAAAACTTCATCAATATCCCTTGATCATCTTCATCAGCTGTTCTTATGCATTTGATATGCATCATCACCTATAAAGCACTTAGCAAACATATTAGCACTAAGACAATGTTTTGCATCATCAAAATCACTAATGGGTCCTTGGGGTCAACACTCCACTTCTCATCCACAAATCTAGGTTCACTATCAACCTCTTCACTAGCTTTCCTCCCCCCAAACTATTCTTTTGGTTGGTGTCCTCACCAACTCTTCCATCTATCTCCCTACCACTTCGTAGAAATATTACATTAGCTTGGCCTTTGGGATTTTGTTGAGGTTGGCTTGGAATCCTTCCATGTGGTTTAGAGGTAAAAGGGGTTTGGTTAGCTATTTGGGTTTAATGATTAACTTTCAATCTGGGATCTCACTCCACTTGTTTTCATTTTCTTCACCCTTACGCACATGCTTGATCGGTTTTGGCATCATGTGGATTCTTTGTGCAAGTTGTTATTTGTTGGCGCTTCAGCACATTTCAAGGTTATTTCTGTCTAAGGACAAGCTATCCAGATCAATGGAATTCTTGCTCTGCTGATCTTTTAAGGCTTGGTATTGTGATTCAAAATTCATTCTTAAGTCTTAGTTGGTCACACATTTGTTTTAGTAGCCTCTAGTTGCTTCCGTTTTGTGTTTTGGTCATGCTTCACAGTCACTTAGGTATGCTTTATTTTGAATCTCTCTACTTCCTTGCTTTTTTTTCTTTTCTTTTCTTTGGCCTTGTCTTTTTGCCTAAGACGCCTCTTTGCGAGGTTTTCACTTTAGCAGGCCTGCCTTAACTTTTGTATGAGCTACCCACGAATGAGTTTTCAACTCATCAGGCCTTTTCTTCTTTTTTTTTGAGTGACAAATAGATTTTGACATTTTTTTAGCTTGTGATGGAGCGTACCCAGAAGTAATTTTTTTTTGAGATGCCTTAGATGTTTTGAGGTGATCTCCAGGATCAGCAATCCTTTAGCGGCGCTTTGCTTGACTAGCACTCGTGATGCCATTACTGATCATAGCCTTTTCAAGGTTGAACTTGATGTCTATGCTCTTTCTTCTTTTTCAATAACAGTAATTGGTAGATTCAACAAGTATTTCCAGGCTTTGTAGCAACGTTAAATGAATCATCATGATATGGATTATTGTCAAACAAGATTATAGATGATTGTTGTAGTGCATTCATGCCATGAAACAAATGCTAATTAAACAGAAGGAAATAGATGTTCTTACAATTACTAGAAAATAGGGACAACAACATTATTAGAAAAGCATAACAACAGCTCATAACACTGAGCTGATGGCTTGAATTTCGACCATCACCCATCACCGTTCTAAGCATTGGACTGCCTTGCCTTGGGATCTGTGATCTTTCCAGCATCAATCAAGTCTTGGACTACACATTTAAGTTTGATACAGTTATCAGTATGATTCCCATCAACATGATGAAATTTACAGTAAACATTTAGAACATAGTTCGGAGCTTCAGGGTTAGGAATAGTCTTTGCTGGCTCTGGTGTCAAGAGTCCCTACTTTTCCAATCTTTGAAAGACTTCTGATAGTGAAAGGTTGAAGTTTGAGAATTTCCAGTTGGTTATAACTTGGTTTACATCTGTGGTTTTGGTGTTTGGGGGTCGGCTGTATGTGGCCTTTCCTTTCTGGTTTCTCTTTTTCTCTGACTCTGTCTCCTCGCATTGTAACCCGTCGTCATACAGGCTAGCAAAGGTCTTAGGGTTCATTATCCGTAGAGTCTCTACCATGTTGGGGAGTACATTCTGGACCACTATTCTGACTTGGTCCTTTTCAAAAGTTCTATCTTTAAGCATGGCTGCTTTGTTCCTCCATCTAGCTAGGAAGTCTGTAAATGGTTCATTATATCTCTATTTGGTCATTTTCAAGTCTCTTAAGGAAACCTCCAACTTGTTGTTGTATGCATATTACCCCATGAATGCTTCACAGAGCTCCTTCTAGTTGGACTGGACTATGGCTGGTAACCGGTGGTACCAGTCTTGGGCTACCCCAGTCAAAGATAGAGGAAACACCCTAACCTTTTGTTTGTTATCAAGTGGTGTAGCCGCCATTATAGACCCATATTGCTTAGGGTGAAGTTTAGGATCTCGAGTTCCATCAAATTTTTGCATGTCTGACATAGAAACATGGAAGGTAACTTCTTCACACTCTTGACTCCCATACTGTCTAGGTCAAGGTCGATTATAGATTTCTTTCCTTTCACCAAGTCTTGCAACTGTTCCACCTTCCTAGTCAAGGTTGAATTAGCATCATGGTCAACAGTTCTGTCTTCTCCTTCAAAAGGCGGATCCTCAGGTGTCCTGTCAGTGTTAATAGCATTCTTGACCTCCTTTCTAATCATAGTCCTTATGGCAGTCATCAGAGCCTCCATATTAATCAGTTCTCCATTTCTTGCCATTCTGCTTGAGTTGGTACTATCTCTGACTAACCGTCTTCCTACAATTCTCCAAGCCAACTGAGACTCAATATTTACTGCAAAACCAGAAGCATCAGCGGTATGCATGAGATGTATATGCATGTATGGATGTACGCATGACAAGGAAATAAGAAATCCGTTAGTTGTACACATAACACTTACTGCCAAAGACAAGCCTTCCAACCTTATTACTCCCACACACGTATTCGATTGGTCAAAAGTCCATTTCCTAGGTAGGCTGGGGTACTTTATTTCATCAACAGGGGATGATAGTACAGTCATATATAATTGCTCTCTCTAACTATCCTAGCAAATATTAGCATTCATGATGATCAAGTTTGGTATCCTTTTGCCCCCACTCTCGCTTTTAGGCTGGCAGAGTTTCAGCAAAGGCTTTTAGGCTTGATAATCATAAGTACTCATGGCAGCACTACAACAAGCAGGAGTGCAACCTCGTGGAAACATCTATTTGTCATTACATGCTGGGCTTTTTACTCTTTGGTTCAGCTAAGTAGGCTCCCACAGAGTCGGACTCCTGTTAACCATTACTAAGATGGTAGCAGAACCAGTATGAGTTTCCCATTAACCGCGACTCATTAATCATTTCCAAGATTGTAAGCCGGGTAGGATACTCAATCACTATGAGTGGTCCACCGATAATACATCCCAAGAAATGAATAAAATCATGGGGTAGCATTATAGATGGTACCGGGGTTTGATAAGGACCTTAGAAAATGAAGAGATACGTGCAATGTAAAAGAAAATAATGACCATATTAATTAAAAAGAAGTAAAAACTTCCCCAGTGGAGTCGCCACTGTGGACAGAGCGCCCGGGACACGTCTAACTGCCTCTGCCCGTCAGTTGGTGTCCAATAGCAATGGTGATATACCCATTAAATGGATTTTTAAATTTTATTAAAAATGTGGAGTCGCCACCCGAATTGCTTCGGGATCACCTAGTGATTAACAAACAGGTAGATTCCTTTTCGGAAAATCCCATTCATCATCACACCAAATTATTTCTAGGTTCAGAATGAGTCATCCATACTTGGGGCAATTTCCTATTTAATTAAGTAATAAGGTCATTATTTCCTAACAGAGACAAACAATATAAAGCGATAAAATCACCCAGAAAATAGGATGTAATGAATGGGCGAGTCTAATATTGTTTCTAATCAATTTTAGTCCTGCATTAAGTCCACTATATTTAACCCTACTTGATTAATTACAATTGGCTGGATTTTGTGAGTTTCTACTTATTTTAGTAATACTTAACTGGGTGGATTATTTCCTTATTTATTTACATGCAAAACATCCACAGCTAGTTTCTAACTTATTTTTATTTTTCTTTTTATTTTTGGGGTTAATATTTGCACATTAATCCATTTTTTTATATTCTTCCAGGATATATGAAAATAGTAATAATAAACATGCAACCTTAAAGAAAGGAAAGGAGAAATGAATTTCTACCATTTTTATTTACTTATTGACCGGATTTGATTAATTAAATGTCCAATTAATTGTTTTACAAACAGATCTAGGTGATTTGTATAAAAATGTAAAGAAATCTTACCGATCGACTGATCTACCCGGGAGAGGACAGACTGATCGACCTTGAAGCTTCGGGAGGCTCATGACTTAAGAATCTTCATTTTCTGCCTTGCATCATGAAGGTCCGGCTAGATCTTTAATCATCCAACCGGATGTTGTTCATGGGCCAGGCCCAAATATTTGAATTTAAGCAAGTAGGTGGGACATCAGATACTAGGTGAACATCCGGACAAACATTTGCAATCATCCAAACATCTGGCCGGACCTGTAATCCACCTTCTCCAAGCTATTTTCTTTGAAATGTCACATGTCCTTGCATATTTACAGTATATTAATTAATGATAATCAATATAGGCTTCTAAGGATCTATTTTGAGTTGTTAAAATGAATTATAACAACAAATAAAATTCTAAGAAAAATGACACTGTAATATTTTGGAATAGGTTGCAGGACCTCCAAATTTGAATATGAGATGTCCAAAACACTCCTGGTTTCACCTAGAATCATATATGTGATCCAAATATCAAACAAAATTAGCATGAGAAAAATATGAAAATCACAGAATATAATGTAAACAAAACGAGTAAGAAAATATGCTTATTTTGGATGTGTCAATGGCTTTTGGATGGTTGGTTTCCCTTAGAAATGAGATAGATTACCACTTTGGGTAGAAAATGAGTTGTTAAATGATTAAGATCCAAAGAAATGATTTTGAAAATCGTCGTAAACTTTTGATGAAAACGCCATTTGTTCTCTGTTGTATTTTTCTCTCAAAGCCTCTTGTCTGCTCCCTTTTCTTTCTCAGAAGGTTCCCCCCCACCCCCCCCCCCCCCTGTCTCTATGCTATAAGTTTGATTTTATACTCCTAGGGTTATCTCGACAAGGAGAATAATCCCCCCGACAGATAGAATAACTTTGCTTAATGGCGGGGACTGAAAAATGATT
>CANYLF016096094.1:0-15634 GCA_948193215.1 Bocquillonia castaneifolia
TGAGCAGAAGAGAGAAAGGGAAGAGAAGAAAGAGGAGAGACATGAACCACCAGTAGTAAGGAAAATGATTGAAGGGAAGTTTTGTGGAGTCATAACCGAGGGAAACCCACTGATAGAACCTTCAAAGAAGAAGCAAAGACAACATATGTTTACAATCGACACCAACTTCCCTGAAGTATCTTTTGATTATACAGATGCCGCTCATGTGAAGGAGTCGCATAATGATGCGCTGGTAATTGAAGCCATGATAGGAGGATATTGGGTGTGTAGACTGTTAGTAGACGAAGGAAGTGCAGTCAACTTGATGACCAAAAAGGCATACTTGACTATTGAAGGGGAACTAGCGGCTCTGAAGCCAGTAAGAAAGCCAGAGGTTGGTTTAGGTGGTAGACCAATACAGTCGTTTGGGATAATAGAAATGGAAATGTAGTTTGGCAAGGATCCTGGCCCCACAATGACGCCAAAGGTACCTTTTAATATTGTTGACATGGATCTAGCTTATAATGCTATATTGGGTAGACCCCTATTGTATGAAATAGGTGCCATCACAAGTATCTGGTACTTGACAATGAAAATTCCAACCCTTAAAGGGCCAATGGTAATCAGAGGAAACCAGGAAGCTTCCTAGAAGTGTTATATGGTAGCCGAGGAAGGAAAGGAAGAGTCACTCAGTATTGAATAGATCATGACCCCTCACACAGGGGAAAAAAAGAATTGAGCCTGGTGATGTAACTAAAGAGTTCGGAATGACAAAGGCTAGAGTGAAGATCGGGGGATGAATGAAGCATCAAACTAAAAAAGCAATCACTGATGTTTTGATGGACAATCAGAACTTGTTCTCAACAGACCCAAGGGAGATAAAAGGTGTAGACCCAAGCATAATCACACATAAGCTCGCAGTTGACCAAAAGGCAAAACCAGTGAGACAAAAGAAGAGGAATATCAGCATGGAGAAACAGAGAATTATATCAGAAGAAGTAAAGAAGTTAGAAGAAGTTAGATTCAAAGAGCCCATTCAGCATACAGACTGGTGTGCCAATGTAGTGCTAGTCAAAATGCCTAACGGCAAACACTGGATGTGTGTGGACTTCACAAATATCGATAGGGCTTGCCCAAAAGATAACTACCCTCTGCCTTGTATAGATCAGCTGGTTAATTCAACAGGAGGTCATGAGCTTTTTTCAATTGTGGATGTGGCTAACGGGTATCACCAAATCCCTATGAGCCAAGCAGATAAAAGCAAGACAACCTTTGTTACTGATGGGGGAACCTATTGTTACAGAGTGATGATGTTTAGGCTAAGGAACATGGGTGCTACTTACCAGCGGCTAATGAATTACATGTTCCAGGGGCAGATTGGAAGAATAGTGGAGGTTTATGTAGATGATTTGATCATTAAAAGTAAGAGGGAAGAAGACCATCTAAGAGACATTCGAGAGGTATTCAACATTTTTTGAGAGTTCAGAATGAGGCTGAATCCAGACAAGTGTGCCTTTAGGATAAAAGGAGGAAAATTCTTGGGGTTCATGGTCTCTAAGAAGGGGATAGAGGCTAACCCGGAGAAAGTACAAGCTATAATTGATATGAAGCCGCCAAAGAATGTGAGAGAAGTCTAGAAGCTTAATGGCCGAATAACAACCTTGGGCAGATTCATGTCTTGCGGAGCAGTGAAATCCTTGCCATTTTACTAGACCCTAAAAAATGAGAAAAAGTTTGACCGGACAGAAGAATGCCAAAAAGCTTTTGAAAAGCTCAAAGAGTTCTTATCTTCACCACCAGTCTTAAGTAGGCCCATACCAGGCAAGCGGCTATACTTGTACCTAGATGCCGCTAAAGAAGCAATTGCCAATGTATTGATCAGAGAAGAAAATGAGGAACATAAGTCGATCTACTATGTCAACAGGGTATTGAAAGGGTCAGAGCTCAGATATCTGGTTATAGATAAATTAGCATTGGCGGTTATTGAGGCTTGTAAGAGGCTAAAGGCCTATTTTCATGCTCATATAATAGTGGTGAGAATGAATATGCCACTAAGAAAAGCCTTAGAACACCTAGAGGCATCCGGGTGGCTGGTTAACTTGTCAATCCAACTGGGAGAACATGATGTAAGATATGAACCAAGAGTCACACTGAAAGCACAAGTCACCACTGATTTTATGGTCGAAATAGGGGGAGATAAAGAGGAGCAGATAAATGACAGTATGCTAGAAAGATGTGAGCTATATGTGGATGGTGCAAGCAATGAAAAAGGAGCAGGAGCCGGATTCTTTCTAATAGGACCAGGTAAAATCCAAATCATTTATGCCTTAAAACTTATGTTTAAAGCGACTAACAATATGGCAGAATATGAAGCTATGATAGCTGGCTTATCGCTGGCAGAGGAAGTAAAAGCAGAAAACCTGGTGGTGTACAACGACTCTCAATTGGTGGTAAACCAAGCAAATGGCAATTTCATTGCAAAAGAGCAGCTAATGATAAAATATCTTAAGAAAGTGAAGAAGCTGCTACAAAGGATCTCAGAGGAGGGGGGGGGGGCAAGGTCAAAATATGTCAAATCCCTAGAGAGGAGAATAAGGAGGCAGATTTGTTGGCCAAAGCAACAGCTGAGGGGGCAGAAGCTTTCCATAAAGTCCCATTAAGGGAGGAATTGACCAGTCCAAGTGTTCAAGCAGAGGAGGTCATAGAAATAGCTGAGGTGGCTGAATGGATGAAATCATTACCTACAAAACAACAGGAGAGCTACCAGATAACAAAAAAGAGGCACAAAGGCCGCGAGTAATTGCCTCACTTTACCATTATCAACATGGAGTTCTGTTCCTAAAAGCCAGATCTCATCTATGGTGCCGATGTGTGTTAGTACGAGATGGTCTACACTTGATGAGGGAGATTCATAAGGGTATTTAGGGGTGACATGAAGCAGCCCCTACACTGGTTAGAAAAGCACTCCTTCAAGGGTATTACTGGCCAACAATGTATAAAGATACGCAGGGATTGGTGGAGAAATGCGACAAATGTCAGAAGCATGCCAAAGTGAGCCACCTGCCGGCTAGCTATTAGTCACCAATTGGAAGCCCTTGGCCCTTTGCCGTATGGGGAATGGATATCCTTGGTCCTTTCCCGCAAGCATATGGCCAAAGAAAGTTCTTGATTGTGGCAATAGATCATTTCACGAAGTGGATAGAAGCCATTCTAGTACCCACCATCACGGAAGAAAAAATTTAAAAGTTCTTTAGAAATGAGGTTATCTGTTGGTTCGGCATGCCCCACACCTTGATTACAGATAATGGAAAGCAGTTTGATTGTAAAAAGTTCCAAAGCTTTTGTAGCAACCTGAATATACATCTACACTTCTCATCCATAGCACACTCGTAAACTAATGGCCAAACAGAAAATGCCAACAGAACTCTTCCAGAAGGGATCAAGAGGTGGCTAGATGACTTAAAAGGTGGCTAGGTAGATGAACTCTACAGTGTACTTTGGGCCTATAGATTAACTCTAAGAAAAGCTACTAGAGAATCCCCTTTCCACTTGGCTTATGGTATGGATGCAATGATCCCAGCAGAGATGACATTCCCACCCTCGCATGTGTTAAATTACAATAAAGAAGAAAATGAAGTCTCTACAAAGGTTAATAATGATCTGTTGCAAGAGAGAAGAGAACAAGACGCTATACGAGCAGATGCATATAGATAGCAAGCCGCCAGATATCACGATAAAAGAGTAAGGGTCAAACACTTCAAAGTGGGAGACTTAGTCATACGAAGAGCAGATGTGGGAAAAGGCGAAGCAGGAGTAGGAAAGCTCGGAGCAAACTGGGAAGGCCCCTATAAGATAACAAAAGTGCTGAGCAAAGGGGCATACAAACTAGCAAATCTTGATGGAATTGTCCTACCTAGGACCTGGAACGCCGAACTACTGAGAAAATACTACTAGTAATTATAGTTGTCACCTTCATAGTTATTAATGAAAAAGTTCGGGTTCTAACAATAATTTTTCTTTACTCTTATTCATCCAGCATAACACCTATCAAACCATTGTAAGAGGCTTTAAATAGCCTAGGTGAAGAGGCCAAGTCCTATCAAACCGTTATAAGAGGCTTCAAACAGTCCACGCGAAGAGGCCAAGTCCTATCAAACTGCTGTAAGAGGCTTCAAACCCAGGCAAAGAGGCCAAGTCCTATCAAACCGCTCTAAGAGGCTTCAAACAGCCCAGGCGCAGAGGCCAAGTCCCTCCAACCCGCCATTAAAGGCTTCAAACAGCCAGGCATAGAGGCTAAGTCCTACTGACAGGCTTCAAAATAAGCATAAATAGGCTTTTAAAAAAAGCCCAAGAGCGGATTATAAAGCATACCGAATAACTATTAAATGTTGTAAAAAACTCAAGAGGCAAAATCAAGATAGAAAAAAGCAAAGGCACAACTTAAGAAAAAAATAATCTCATTCAAAAGACATAATATTGTTTAATAATATATTCAAGGAAAATTACAAAAATAACTAATCTACTATATGAATCTCAGTCTCCTAGTTTCCTCCATGGTCGGCCTGTATGCCACCGTCGGGCGCAATAGTATCACCATTAGTTAAAGGGTGAACATCAGCCTGGATAGGAGGAACAGTAGAGGTATCACCTTGTTCAAAAGTAGGAGGTAAAATTTCTTCAGATTGAGGAGGAATTGGAGCCGAACTTTTAGCAACAGGAAGAGACAATGGTGTATCATCATTACCTTCATCATCCTCATTGTCTTCTTCATTAAACACATCATCAACAAATCATCCTCTGCCCCCAATAGCATTTGCACAGTTATACCAAACCTTGTTGGAAAGTGCATTGATATCTATCTCTGCAAGCTGAGGGGAGACAAATGAAACTTTGCTGAATTAGTCCAAGCTCACTCGATCTGCTTCAGGCAATTCAGGATTCAACTTCACATCCACTCATGCCTTTTCAACCACCCTCTTCATGCATGCTTTATAAAAAGTGACAAGTACCCGGCTGGTGAAAAGCTTGGTAGTCTCTTACTCCTGAAGCCGCTTTGCAACAACTCCATCTCTTTTTGAAATAAGAGTGGCACTAGATGACTTCAGCTCAGCATTTGCTTGCTCCAATTCATCTTTGAGCCACTCCATCTCTTCATACTTATGTTGAAGCTCCTCATACATCTTTCACTGCTGCCCCAACTCACTAGTAAGCTGGCTGTTTTCTTCATCTTTCACTTTCAGCTAGCGACTTGGCAGCAGCAACAAGGGCTAAATCCTTATTCCTAACCTC
This sequence comes from Bocquillonia castaneifolia, assembly GCA_948193215.1. Lineage (NCBI taxonomy): Eukaryota > Viridiplantae > Streptophyta > Magnoliopsida > Malpighiales > Euphorbiaceae > Bocquillonia > Bocquillonia castaneifolia. The sequence goes on from CANYLF016096094.1 coordinate 5,269, forward strand.
ATCAAGCACCTTGGCTAGCTCAACATTGGCCTTGGTTAAGTCAGCATGGGCTAGGCTGCTTGATTTGAAAGCATTAACATGGGCCACGCCAAGAGCCTCAAGATGTTGAAGAGTCTAAAACACATATCAATAGAAATAAGTAACTAATGAACATATAAAACTATGAGAAAATTATTGATCAAAATACTATACTTACAGAAAAATAGAGTTTGCGAGTCTCTCCAAGAAGTTTCATAGGCTGTATTGTGGTAAGTTTCTACTAGTTTTAGTAATAATTGGCCGAGTGGATTATTTCCTTATTTATTTACATGCGAAACATCCACAGTTAGTTTCTAAATTATTTTTATACTTTTTAGATTGATATTTGCACAATAATTCATTTATTATTTACCCGGGATATCTGGAATGGCAATAATACACATACACCCTTAAAGAGAGGAAAGGTGAAATGAATTTCTACCATTTTTTTATTTACTTATTTACCGGATTTGGTTAATTAAATGTCCAATTAATTTTTTTACAAACAATTCTAGGTGATTTTTTATAAAAATGTAAAGAAATCTTACTGATCGACCGATCTACCTGGGAGAGAATAGACCAATCGACCTTGAAGCTTCGGGAGGCTTACGGCTTAGAAAACTTCATTTTTGGCCCTACATCGTGAAGATCCGACCGGATCTTTGATCTTTCGGTCGGATGTTAATTTTATTCGCTAGAAATTTAAGCAAGCAGGTGGGACATCCGGTGGAGTGGGTGAATGTTCGGCCGAACGTTTGAACATCTGGCCGGATGTTTGAAGGTCCAGCCGGTCCTGCACTTCATCTTCCTCAATTCATTTTCTTCAAAATATTACATGTTCTGATGTATTTACAATGTACAAGCTATTTGAAGTATATACAGGTCCTTAAGAAGCAGTTCTAGACGTTCAAAATAAATTAAAACAACGACAAAAAATTCAAGAAATATTACACTGTTAAATATTGATATTATGGTGACTAAACTCCAAACTTAGATATTTTACATCCAAATCATTCCCGCTTTCACATAAAACTCATATATGCTATTAGAACAGCAAAATAAATTATTTTAAGAATAATATGAAAATTACCATATATAACATAAATGGAAATGTGTGAAGAAATGAGCTTATTCTGGATGAATGGATGGTTGGTTGCCCTCAGAAATGAACTTAGTTACCGATTCTGGTAAGAAAATGAGCTATTAAATTGTTCAAAATCAAAGAAAATATTCGACCAAGAAACTTGTTAATTCTCCTCTGTTTTTTGTGATTTTTGTCCGCCCAAAACCTTGTTAAAAGTCCCTCCCATCAGCCTCCATCTTATTCTATTTATAGCTAGGATGGATTAGGGTTTGTTGCAGATGGAATATGCTTTGCTTGAGTGGGATGAGGTGTGACAGATCACCTATATAACCCCTTATCGAAACGTGCAAATGGCCTTATTTTTTTTAAAAGAAATCTTGAACATCCGGCCGGATGTTCATTTTGGGCTTGGTGGTTTTTGGGCTCAAAATGATTTTCTGGTTTATGTGGGCCGTATTAACAGTTCGGACAAGTATTTAAACACTTATTCGGACCGTAAATTAGGTCAAAAACATATTTTGAAAATATTTAGCGCATTTGAAATAATTTTTATTTTCTTCAGCTCATTCCTATGAGAAAATGGGTAATAAAATGGTCCAAAATAGACCGTATTCATCACTGGGCTTCGACGCCGCTTCCACGTACCTGCATCAAAAAATTCAGTGTCTATAGTTTGCCCCCACTTTGTCGGAGTTTAGCAATGTTATAAAAACATGAATAAACGAATGTCAAAGCAAGCAAACATAAACAAACCTAACAAAAGGATACGGCTCGTGTCTCCGGCTTGGGGTTCGATAGTCATCACCGATAGTCGGGAGGTAGCTCATCTCCCTAGATAGTTGTCTTCGATAAAGTGGAGGTAGTTCATCTCCAAGATAGTCATCACTAATAGATTGGAGGTAGTTCTTCTCCAAGATACTAGAGGTAGCTCATCCCTGGGATCTAATGTCTGTGTCCAATTCGGCTTGACATAGAAATCTAGGATGCTCTTGATCGACTAGATAAGAAATTCTAAACTCTTGACAGTCTAGAATTATGTTGGAAAAGCTTCGTATACTTTAGTGCTAGTTCTGGTGTATCTTTCCTTGTAAATTTGCCCGTTCATCAATTGGAGCATCTGGTAGTGTTTTACCTGTCACAAGTTGGTCTGAAAAATAATTCATAGTGTATTGAGATTACTTGAATTTTCTAGCTTCGTCCGCCTGTCGTTTTGAATTTTTTGAGATTTTGTCGCTCTTTGTCAAAATTTTTGTCTGGAAGTTCAGAAAATCATTTGAAGGTTCTAGGTTCTTTAGAAAAAATTTCTAATCGTCTTAGAAAAATTTTGGAATTTTTGGAGCTTCTGGGACTGTCAATTTTAGTTTTTTGGTCTGTCTGCTATAGACTTTTGATTTTCGGACTTTGTAGCAGATTTTGAATTTTAATGGACCAAATTAGAAATTTGGTCTCCCACTTCCTGTTTGGTAACTGTCAGTTTCCTTCCTTTAATTTCTACTTCTTCCATTTTAATTTCTCTCAATAACTCTCACATTTTTAACTCGCATACTCTCATTCATTTCCTTTTCTCCTTTCCATTTTCATTTCAGATTTCTTTTCCTCTCTTTTCTTTCTCTCTTTCTTCTTTCTCCTTCTCTCTTTTCCTTTTATTTTTCCTAATTCTCCCTTTGTCTCTGATGGCGGAACAAGAACACCTACCAATGGAGGAAGACCCACACGCCCAGGGGGCTGCAAATCCGGTTGTTGACCCTCTAGATTTATTTCAAGACCGCTTTTGCTAAATTTTTGAAGTGAATGAGTATGTTTATGTCCCTGAGGCATGTGTATTGGAGACAGGCATGGTGATCACTCCTCTGACAAATCTGGGTGCCCAAATTGGGTGTTATGCTTCGTTATAGGTTAGTCTTCAATGCCCAGTGGTTTATTACGAGCTTGAATTACTGTCATTATGTTTGGTGAAATTTGTATCGGCTGCCCAGAATTGCAGGTCCGGCCAGATGATTGAACATCTGACCAAATGTTCACGACGTCTGGCTGTTCTGTTTTCTTATGCTTTTGACGATTCCTGGTTTTTTCATGATTATACTCATGGTTGAATGATTATTTGTGATATGTAATGTGTTGTGGGTGTTACTGAATTACATGCATTTGGTGAATGAGATGTGGATATGTGTTTTGGTGCTTTAGGTGATCAAAACTTTGCTTGGATGCCTGCCTGTGTATACAATGGTGATTGCGATGCATCATATGTTGTGAATGCCTAGGAAATGTGGGTGAATTGTGTGACAAAGTGTGTTTTGCAGCTGTGTTGTAGACATTAGGCTGAATGTTTAGTGAACATCCGGTCGGATGTTCAATCATCCATCCAAATGTTCAATCATTCAGCCGGATGTTTACGTCCAGCCGGGTGAGAATAACTGAATCCTTAGCTCGTTCGCCTTAGCTGTGTTGGTGCATTCGTGACCCGCTTATCGTATTTGGAATATGTATTCGCCCAAAAACTCATTTGTTTAGGACTGTGATTATGTCGTGAAGATGTAAATGCAATGGGATGACTGTGATTGAAACTCGTTTGTTTCATGTTTGCTTTATGTGCTTATTCAAAACTCATTCATTTTGAATCATACTTGTGACATGAATCATGAATCTAGCACCCGTTGGTGCTTCACATTATTTGTTTGACTGCACGCTTTACTTACAGTGAGTGCTTTACTTGCAGAGGGGATCTGCCACCAGCTTTTCCCAGTAGGGAAACATGTGTGATTCTAGGAAGGTCTGGAGCATGCTTTCGGATGCTATTAGAGTTCAAGTCTGTCGCACCGAGCTGGACACCTTTGTTATGGCACTTCCTGACCAGTTGGGTCACGTTGATAGGGTTTCCACCTATGCCCTGCTAGAACGCTGGATGTGCAGTACTTACACTTTCCACTTGCCATGCGGAGAGTACACTCTGACCCCAGGGGCATTTGCGGCTGTTACCGATGTTAGGTGTGCTTGTGAGAGGATCCTGTTTGATGGTGCCCTTTACTTCACCTTGATGGAGGAGAGGACTACTTATTTCACGCTTATGTTCGGGTTCGAGCCTGTCTACCGCGACCGGGATATGAGGATTGTCTACACTAGTATGCTAGAGTGGCTGACTTCGTTCATTGTGGAGGGTCAGGATGGGAGACTGTGATACAGGGACCCGGTAAGGGAGGTGGCCCGAGATCAGATGGCCAGGATTTTTCTATTCCACTTGTTGGGGAGCACTTTGTTCAGCAACGAGACTAGCAGCCTGTGGATTCATTTTGTGCCTCTACTATGAGATTTTGATGCCATGGGGCATTTTGATTGGGGATCTGCCGCCTTGGCTTATTTGTACTCCTACTTAGACAAGTTTTCCATGGGGTACAAGAAGCTAAATGGCTTCTGGCAAGCCATGCAGGTAAGCGTTTTGACTTCAAACTGTTCTCTTGTCTATGTGTTTTTTTTTTGCTGGCTTGTTCTGACTTTCTAACTGTTTTCTTCAGGCTAGGAGTGCTGTGGTCAGGATTCCAGGAATGTCAGGGATTTGAACCTAATGATCGGCATTAGTGGCCATGTGGGCACTTCTGCTGCTGGGGGCCGAGCTGGTAGGTCAGCTGCTTGGGAGGGTCCGGCTGGTTATGGCCCAGTTCCTACGGGTCAGAGGAGCGCTACCCGTTTAGGCCAAGTCTTATCATTCCCACCTTCATCTTTCACTTGCTGCATGCCTAGAGGAGTCGCAGAGCAAGTCATAGAGCCATCTACTGAGCACCGACTGGTGGTGCCCCCTGGCGTCAGCCATGTAAATCCGTTGGCAATATTGTCTGGCTTTGAGTTCCTAATCATTTGGAATTCTCATGATCTTCTATTGCAGGTTCCTGTCGATGAAGCATATCAGCTGGCTGGTATGTTCCAGGCATGTACATTCATGGCTGTGGGACTGTGTACGAAGTGGCAGGCTCTGGTGATTGAGCTAGAGGCAGAGAACGCCGGTCTGAGGGTTCAGTTGCAGCAGGAGAGCATCAAGACTGGGCTGATTGTAGAGAAGGAAAGCTCGTTATGCAGTAGTAGTGGCAATGATCAGAGTCAGTATGAGAGGAGAGTTCACCTTAGGCAGGATTGAGGGCCTTGTATTTCTGATACATTGTTGACATTTTCTAGATTTCTAGTTTCTTTTAGGAACCTGTTATGCATGGATGTACGTGTTTGAATGTCTATGGTTGTTTGATGTAATACTTATCTAATTATAGGAATGCAACTATGCTTTAAATGTTATGATCATATGTTTGTGAGAAATGGCTGATGCCTAATACAGTGATGTTTGCTTGTAAAAATGCAAATACACCTATATGCTGACTTGTTTCTCGTGAGTGTATGCATGTATGCATGAGAATGCATGAAAACTTTGCCTATCTCCCGTCGTAAATGTTCGGTTGGACGTTTGAAGGTTTGGCCAGACCTTTGATCATCCGGCCATACCTTCAGTCCCTGCATGTATTTCTCTTGACATCCATTGCTTGCTTAGCCAGGTGCTATTCTCTTTATTCCTTTCTTCTTGCTTTTGCTGAAGGTTATCCCTTCACGTGTATGCCACTCTATGGATCGATGAAAGGTGTCTTACACTCCACATGTATGCAATTTATTTATATGTTAGGAATTGTCTTATCATTTCCATAGTTCCATCATCTTTCTTGTTCTTATCCACATTGATGAGTTTGCTACTTCCCCTTGCTCCTTCAATGATTGAGGGCATTGTTAGAGAACTCTTGGGTTCCAGTCATAAAAAATGGAGCTACTTGCACTATTTTTCCCTTTCTCATCTAGTTCTCTTGGGTTCCAGTCATAAAAAATGGAGCTACTTGCACTATTTTTCCCTTTCTCATCTAGTTTCTCTGAGAGCCATGAAACTTGATGAATGTTTCCTTAGAAGTGCTGCTAAATGCTGGAATCATCGGGATCATGTCTTTCATTTCAGGGACATTGAAATATGCCCCCTGCAGAAGGAATTTGTTGCTATTATGGGTATAAGTTTCACTTCATCCTTAATTCATGTGGCTTTGCCCAGCCTAGAGTTGAGTTTTCCTGCCTTCATGGTTCCGCTTTTTGACTTGCCACCTCAAACCCTGTTGTCTTACACCAATCATGGAATGTTAACTCTGCCTGAGTTATTGGAACATTGCAGACATAAAACCACTGGTTGCTTTACTTGGTGGAGAACTCTTGCTTTCTGTCTGTATGCAGCTTACTTGCTAACCGACCCAGATGGCATGGGTGATATTCAAATTGCTCATATTATTAGTCAGGTGGAAGACGGTGCAGACCCTTTTCCTGTTATTCTGGCTGAAACCTTCATCGGCTTGGACAGTGTTTCCCAGGGTGGTCAGTTCAGGGATAGTCCGATGCTTTTACAGGTGAATGGATGGTGGCTTTATTATTATTATTTATTATCTTTGGTGGTTTTTTTATTTGGTTTTATTATTAGTATTAGTATTATTATTGTTATTATTATTATTAATATGTGGCTATTAATTTTGACAAATTTGGCTGAGAGAAAGGTTAGCCCTGTTGGAGGTTCCCAGGAGTTTGAACCTTTATATCCCTCGACAAGTGATGTCCCGTTGCCTTTCTCGTGCCGTAATTAACCGGACTGAAACTAAATGGGATGATTTTCTGAATAACGGACAGGAGGATGATATCCGTTGGCATTATCCATGGTGGTCCCTGACAGAAGTGACAGTAGATCTTTTTTACAAATGTGTTCTGTTGGCGAGACTGCACTTTTCTAGTTTCTATGTCCCTTCCAAGTTCTGTCTCCAATATGGGCAAATTCAGTGCATTGTCCCTGTTCTCCCTGACTTTGATGTATCCCCCCTACAGCCTCAGTTTCTGGATCAAGTCCGTCGGGGCTGGGATGGTAGGCGCCGCCTCATCAATGTGGCTTTCCATAGTAGTACTGTGACTGATGATCTCTACAAAGCTTGGGTTGTGCTGCAGAATCAAGAACCATCTACTTTTCGTTCTCGAGAAATGATTACCCTGTATAATGCAAGTGTGATGCAGTATGGAGACATTAGGCGTTAGATGGTCTCATATCCACCCTTTGCATGTATTATGAAGATATTTTTCCTTCTAAGCACGTGTAAACATTTCACTATAATCGTAAATAAGGCAATGTTTACCAATAATTCTATTTTATTAATGGAATGCAGACTCTTAGTTACAAAAGTGTACTTTACTGATCACATCTATAATATGCTCCCTGTTACCAACCATCCTTCGTAGGTTTTACAGCTAGAAATTTTCTCTCAGATTATTCATCATAATTTTTACATGTAGTATTTCTTCAGCATGTCCATGTTGATGGGTTGAGTGAATTCATTGCCTTCCAAATCTGAAATCTTGAGTGCCCCCTTGGGTAAAATTTTCACAACCAGGTATGGGCCTTCCCAAGTTGGTTTGAACTTGCCTCGAGGATCAAAAGGAACGGGCCTAGCCTGCTTCAGGACCCAATCTCCCTCTTTAGTGGCTCAGGGCTTGACACTCTTGTTGAATGATCTGGCCATCCGTCATTGGTAGAGCTGTGTATGGTAGAGGGCTTTCTTCCTCATTTCCTCTAGTGATAACAGCTGTCTATATTTCATCTCTGCCCACTCAGCCTCTGGCAACTGTGATTCTAGCACTACCCTAAGTGATCTGCATTGCATTTCTATCAGGAGTACTGTTTCTCCCCCATACACCAAAGAGAAAGGTGTTTGCCCTGTTGCACTTCTCATGGTGGTGTTGTACCCGAAAACGGCATAGGGCAACTGCTCTGACCAGTCTTTGTATGTCTTGACCATCTTAGCAAGCATCTTTTTAATAGTCTTGTTGGCGGCTTCAACGGCCCCGTTGGCTTATGGTTTATAAGGAGATGATTTGTGGTGCTCTATACCATTTTCTCTCAAAAAATCTGCTGTTTCCCCTTAGAATTGTACTCCGTTGTCTGATTCTATGTGGTGAGGAAACCCAAACCTGCACTTAATCCTCTTGTCCAAGAATTGTGTCATGCTGTGCACAATAATCATTGGTAGCGAGATAACTTCCACATATCTGGTGAAGTACTTGACTGCCACAATGGTGTATTTATGACCATTGGAGATAGTAGGTTTTATGGGTCCCATAATGTCAATTCCCCAAGCAGAGAAAGGCCACGGGGAGGCTAGATTGTGTAATTCTGAAGGTGGGATGTGGATCTGGTCTCCGTATATCTGACAGCTGTGGCATTTGTGAAGAATTCTGTTACAACCCTTGTCCATGGTATCCCAGTAATATCCCTGTCTCTGAATCTTTAATGGTAGTACATGCCCACTCATGTGAGGTCCATAAACTCCTGCATGAATTTCATTCATGATTCCTTCAGCTTCCTCTTTTGTGACACACCTAAGAAGCACTCCGGCAAGTGACCTTCGGTATAACACGCCTTCATGAAAAGTGTAGTTCTAGGACTGGAGTCGTATGGTGAATCACTGTTTGCTCGTTAATTTTCAGGACACTCCCATGTTTCTAGGTATTTCAGAACATCATTGAACCAGGGCTTTTCTTGGGGTCTAGTAAAGCATACTATTTCCTTTTTCTGATAACACGACCATGTAGCTTTTGCCATCACCAGAGGCTTCATCTGTGTTTTGCAAGGATCCTCCCATATTGAAGCAAGCGAGGCTAGAGCATCCGCCATTTGGTTTTCTCCTCTTGGCAGGTGAAACATGTTGCACTTCTAGAAGTAGCTTTTGGCCTGCTACAAGTGTTCGATGTACGGCTTCAACTTTTCATCTTTGACTTCCCATTCATCCGTTGCTTGACTGACAACCAGTTTCAAATCCCTATAGAATGAGATTTCTTTAGCTCCTGCTGAGCTTGTAGATTATAATTCGAAGATGCAGGCTTCATATTCAGCCATATTATTGGTGGCTGGAAACTCTAACTTCTTGGCAAGTGGAATTTGCTCCTCAGTAGGTGTTTTGAGTAGTACACCTATCCCTACTCCTTTATGGTTTACTGCTCCGTGAAAGTACAAAATCCATCCCTGAACTTCTATTGCATTAAGTCCTTCATCAAGGAATTCAAATTCAAATTGTTCGTCTGATTTTTTTGGATTAAGAGCCAGGAATTATCGCTCACCCTTTGATCGTCTTCTTGGTCGTGTAGAGGATGTCGAACTCTGTCAATAGCACCATCCATTTAGCCAGTTTTCCAATTAGGATAGGGGCTTTGTACAAGTATCGTAGAGGATCAATCTTCGCCACCACTTCCACTTGGTAGGACTAGAAGCAATGTCGAATCTTGCGAGTAGTCCAAATAACTGCCAGACAAGTCTTCTAGACTACATCATACTTGACTTTGTAAGGCAACAACTTCTTACTGAGGTAGTATACTGCGTGCTCTATCCCTACTTCATCTGCTTGAGCTATCATTGCACCTATAGCTTCCTCTTCTAGTGCCATGAACAAGATCAGGGGTCTCCCAGCATTATGAGGTTGTAGTACCGATGGGTTGGACAGGTACTATTTTATCTTCTCAAATGCCTCCTAACAGCTGGAGTTTCATTATTTAGGTTGGTTCTCCCTCAATAACTTGAAAATGGGATCACAGATCATGGTCAACCGTGATATGAACCTACTGTGTAACACCACAAGGAAAAACAAACAATTAAAAAAGAAAACAGGGGAAAAGCTCCGTCGCGTGGGTGACAAGGTGATCATGTGCGTGATGGCACGGTCACGTAGGTGATGGGAAGGATCACGGGCGTGATCAAAGAAGCCAAGAGCGAGAAAATTTCAGGTTTGGTTGCGTGCGTGATGGTCTTGATCACGGGCGTGATCAATGAGACTCAACATTCTGGACTCATAATTGCGTGGGTGATTGGCCCCATCACGTGCGTGATGGTCATGATCACGTGGGTGATGGCTTGGTCACGTGGGTGACTGAGGAAAGACAAGGAAAATGAATTTTTAGACCAAAACTTGACCCAAAAACCATCTAAAAACCACATACCAATCACGTGAAACTCACATACATCTTATATGCAAGATAAACCCTTACATATACATAAAAATATGACCTTATACAATCAAATAGTTCATTACACATACTTGTCCATTATCAACTCAAAACCAATTACATACATATATAATTAGCAAACCAAATGCACAAAATGCTCATTATCTACTGGCCAACCCGAACTTCTATTGCAATGCATGAAGACTTCTATCTTCAACCTGAAAA
>CANYLF016096576.1:0-11287 GCA_948193215.1 Bocquillonia castaneifolia
TTCCTGGAAAGCTGAGTAAACTAATAAGGCATGTCAAGTGTATGATACTTGTTTTTTAGTCCTCAATTTCAATGTTGTGTTGTGCCCAATGCTTTGATATGAAATAATGTACTTTACAATAAAAAGAAATGGAGCTAGATGATTTATATTGTTGGTTGACAATAGATCCTCATTGCTTGTTTGAAGTTTGTCTGATCAAACAACAATATACGACTCCTCATCTGAAGTGTTTTTTTTTTTTTTTCTTTTTCTTTTAAGCCCATTGAAGCTTTACTTGTAATAAACCTGAGTAACTTATTAACTCAGGAATTTAATAATAAAAAAACTTAATCAAGAAGCTCTTGTAAAATGAAATTTAATGATTGTTATACTATAAGAGACAATGACATTACAACAGTACTTAATTATTTAATCAGTTCTTCTCAAACTATGTTTAGATTTCTTTGATGTCAGTGTAAGAGATATATACTAATATTTTAATGTACTTTTTGTAACATTGACGTATTAGTTGAATTAAATTTATTTTATTTAATTTTAATAAATAAATCAGTTTGAATTGTCAATGAATTTTTAATTCAATCGGTCAGACTTTTCTTATTGAATAAGTGCATGCGTCAACGGTGATGATGAGATTTTTCTTGGGTGGGGGATGGACAGAGACGAACTGCCAAGACGCAAATTCTTATAAGTTATAACAACCAAACATCACTCACTCGAGAAATCGCTCTCTCTTTTATTTATCTGATTGCTTTTCCTTAATAATTTGTGTCAACAAAAATGGCAGGAGAAGGAGCTGGAGCAGTAGCCGTGAAGAGGATAAAACTGGGTTCACAAGGCTTTGAGGTATCTGCACAGGGTCTCGGTTGCATGAGCATGTCTGCTTTCTACGGACCTCCAAAGCCAGAAGTCGACATGATCAATCTCATCCACCACGCTGTTAACAGTGGCGTCACTTTCCTTGATACCTCCGATGTTTATGGGCCTCACACCAATGAAATTCTCCTCGGAAAGGTCTGATTTTTCAATTTATTTTTTGTACGTCTTTGTTTCTTAGTTTCTGGGTTTGTTTTGTTTTTGATGGGTTCCATTTGTGCAGGCTCTTAAAGGAGACATAAGAGAGAAAGTACAACTGGCTACCAAATTTGGTGGTTGTGTTAAAGATGGAAAGCCGGCGATTAGAGGTGATCCTGATTATGTGAGAGCTGCTTGTGAGGGTAGTTTAAAGCGTCTTCAAGTTGATTGTATTGATCTTTATTACCAACATCGGATTGATACTTCTGTTCCCGTTGAAATTACGGTTTGCTCCACTTCTTCGATCTTCTTCCTTTTTGTTTAATTTATTTTACTGTATTTATTTTCTTTATTTGATTAGTACTTTAGTACTAATAAACTAGTATACAATTTCTCAAAAAAAAAGAAAAAAAAGACTAGTGTACAATTTCACCATTTGATAAGTGAATTAGTGATATAAAGTAGAACCTCTTTAAATTAATAAATATGATTCGTCATTAATTTATAGAATATTCATTTAAAAATTTCGTATAATTTAATATATATTTTTATGTAGTTTGTATAATTAATATTAAGAAAAAATTGTAAAAGAAGATCTTTATAAAGGAAAATTTTGTATATTTTACTCAAATATTTCACTTCTTATATTTTCTTCTAAATATATACATGTCGAAATATAAATAATTATAAAAAAATAAACAAATGTACATGGGCTTTATATAGTTCGATGATTCTATAAATTAATATTCACATATAGGTATATAATATTTTGTATTAAATAATAGATAGTAAAATTATTAAATTATACACATTCTATGGAGTCGGTGGATTTTCATTAAATAATATAGGTTATTAATTTATAGAATATCAATTTAGGGAGGTTCAACTGTATTTTGACTTTGACAATAAATAACTGCTTTATGAGGGGAAATGGGAGGGGGAAAAAAAGGGTCATCAGTAGATTGATCAACTGAAGCAGAGGATTTATTCTATATGATGATTAATGGCAGAAACGTTCTGCCTTTTAAATTATACAAATCTATTTCATGAATGATAAAGGAAATAAAAAAAAAACAATGATACACACAACTGTGCTGGTGCAATGATGATCGTCAATCTTTTGCTTTTTTGTGATTAAAGATCTGTGCAATGAAGAACAGGTTTTGAGAAAATCATTTCTGCTTAGATGTGACAATTGTGGCTTTTGTTGAACATTGCATGACTTGGAATGGAATCTTTAAAAATCTTCTTGTTGTTGAGCATTCTTAGGACTTGGTTCTTTTGCTGTTTCCATGCCAGATGGGAGAACTAAAGAAACTAGTAGAAGAGGGTAAGATAAAGTATATAGGTCTATCTGAGGCCTCTGCTTCTACAATCAGAAGAGCTCATGCTATTCACCCAATAACTGCAATCCAGTTGGAGTGGTCTTTGTGGTCAAGAGATGCAGAGGAAGAAATTATTCCAACTTGCAGGTGATCCATCAATGACACAACTTCGTTGTTTAGGGAGTACAAAATAAATACATCTTAAGATGTTTATGGAGGTACAAGTACATATCCTGATTGTGATCCATCTTTCTTCTGATTCTCAGAGAACTTGGCATTGGCATTGTTGCATACAGTCCTTTAGGACTAGGATTCCTTTCGGTGGGGCCTAAATTAGTAGAAAACGCTGAAGAGGGCGACTTTCGAAAGGTTGGTATAATTTGTGATGACATATCTCCTATATTAGTTGTTGATTGGACATATTATCATAGAGGTTATATCCTCACTTGATTTATCGTTGCTTGTTAATTATGCAGTTGAAATATAATGATTCGGTTGCACTCTTTGGAAAGTTTGTGTATCCCATCATATTAAATTTGTTCTTCTTGTTATAAGCTTCTACTTAATAACTCCATGTTCAGCTCATTCTAATTTTTTTTTTTTTTGTTTGCTTATTCTTCCACTAAATAGATTAAAAAAGAGTTTCAACCCTTGATTAATTGGAACTTACACGAGACAAATGCAAAATAGCCATTTGAGAAATTTTTCATTGTTATTCTTGTCAACATATGGACTGCTTTACTAGTTATACCTTCGGCCTATGTTTTCAAGTGATGCCTTTGTTTAGAACAACTGAAAGAGGATTCTAAATCACTTGTATACTGATACAGCATCTTCATCTTTTGTATTCTATAAAAAAGATTTTGCTGCTTTTAATAAAATCTGCAGTCCTTAGAGCATCTCTAAGGGGCTCTGTAAAAGTGATTTTTTCTTTATTTTACAGAGTTGAGATGAAAAATCACAATCCAATGGACTCTTTATTTTAAATAACAGAGTTGGTCTGACTCTATATAACTACAGAGTCAAATTAAATCACTCTTTATCTTAATTATTTACTCTAGTAAAACTTTAAATATAGTATTTATCCTTTTTTTTATTCTAGTAAAACTTTATATTTTTTTACGTACAGTAAAACAAACAACTTTAAAAAGATAAAAAATAAATTAAGAAAGATAATTTTAAAGATTCTGCTAGTTTTTGATAAAAATTTAAACTCTTTAAATAAAAATATTCTCTTTAAATAAAAAATATGTTTTGTACTTTTAAAGAAAAGCATTGGGATGCTCTTACCATATTATTTTAGCCGGATAGCTATCTATATTGCTGGTCCATTTGTCATTTTCTTTGTGTCAACCTTGTCGATGCACTGTAGTTCATGATTTCTTAGTGTGATTCTTTTGCATTTTTGCTGTTCTTCTTTGGCAACCAATTTGTTCTGTATTGGTGTTGCTTCTTCTTTCCATGCTGATTTTTCTTATTTAGTCTAGAGCTGCTCATGTTTTTACTTTTAGTCTTGCCTAAGTAATTAGTTTGTACAAATTTCAACTCGAGTATTGTATCTTCATATGTTGCTTTTGCTGGTTTTCTTAAATTGTTGGCCTGTTGTTGCTTCTAGATAGAGGGAGTTGGTCAGTCACTCTCACAAGTGGGAATGGAATGATTCTTTGTTATGTATACATTCCTTAGACTATGGCACCTTTTGATCATCGTCCTTGGTTCTTGAGTTGGTTTTACTTGTCAGCCTGAAATGACTGCTTCTATTGTTGCAGTATATGCCTAGGTTCCAACCTGAAAATCTGGAGCACAACAAACGTCTGTTTGAACAAATTAGTGAAATTGCAGCAAGGAAACAATGCACTCCGTCACAACTAGCACTTGCGTGGGTCCATCACCAAGGAGATGATGTCTGCCCCATTCCTGGAACCACTAAAATAGAAAACTTCAACCAGAACATTGGTGCTTTATCTGTGAAGTTGACACCAGAAGATATGGCAGAGCTTGAATCCATTGCAACTGCAGATGCTGTAAAAGGTGATAGATATGAGAAGGGTTTTCCTACATACAAGACATCTAATACTCCACCATTGTCTTCATGGAAAGCTGTGTAAATTGCGCGATATATACTAGTGTGTTAATCCTGAATTTTAAGGTTGTCTTTGGTGTTTTGTTTATCTTCTGTAGGGAAAACAATAAATATTATGTAAACTATGGCGGAGAAGATTGCATCATAATTTCCCTGCTCTGGTAGTACATGATCTGTCAAACTTATATCCTATGTTTTTAATAAATCTTCTGAAAGAATGGTATGTGCTTTCATTCTGATAGACCACGCATGCAATTTTATTAATTGGTTTTCAGAAGTATGAAAGTGAAAGTATTTATTACATGTTGGCTTTTCAGTGTTCATGTTTTGAATGATTGAAAATATATGTTATTGGCTAAAGGATAGCAACCCTTAATTTTTGATGCTGATCAACTATGACATAGTACCAAGTTTTTGAAACTAGTGTTTGAGTCTATAAGACAGGGGGAGCAAAACACAAGAGAAGAAAGATTGAGTCTCAAGCTTATAGAATCAAGAAGGTAGACTGAATTTCAGACTGAAGGAACAAAAAGACCAAACTGATTTTCAAGCTTATGGAATAAAGAAAAAAGATTGAGTCTCAGATGACGAGACCATGAGTATACTGATTTTCTTTGTAACGGTCTATTTCTTCTAAAATATATGTAGGGATGATTGAGATAATGCATTTTTGCATCCATTTGTCATTTTTTATGCACTCTTAAAAGGTCCAAAACAGTCAGAATATAGAGCCAAATTGTTATTATCTAGCAGTTAGGAAAAGGACAGAATCTGTTAGCATATTTCCTTGTTTCATGGAGAATTTGTTTCTCTTTTTGTGCTGCATTATTCTTTTTGTCCTAGAGTGCATAATTGTCACATTCTAGAAAAGGACACTAAGGTACTTTCGCCATATAGGGCAACATTTCTAGAAGCATTTTTGAACACTATATATGCACACTATTCTGCATTTCAAAGAGAGAGAGAGAGAAGAGCATTGTGCAGAGTCAAGCAGAATAGAATAATGTATTCAAGCATGGTGCATTTGAGCATGAATAATTTCATTATTCTCTCTCAATCAAACCAATAGAGCTTGTAATCAGTAAATGGAGAGATCTTAAAACAATTTTTATTTTCCTTTAAAGGTTAGCAAGTCCCTGTTAATACTTGTATAGTTTACAAAAGCTATTGAAAATCTGTGTGAATCTTTAGGCTGTATTGAAAGGTTTTCTCTGATCCTGCAAAAGAGAATAGTGAAGTTGTGAAATCCTAAGGTTGTTGATATTAGGTAGTAGATGTAGTCTTACAATGAACCACTATAGATCTCTGAGTCTCAATTTTTCTCTTTACTTTCTTTGATTAGCTTCAGTCTGTTTTCTCAGTTTCATTTCCTAATATTTAGTAATGTTTAAAAAATCTTCAGATTTATTAAAATGTTTTTCAATCTATAAATATACTCTTAAAAATAAAAAAAATTAGTTGGTTAAAAGTTTTATTAGACTATTAGTTTCAATATTGTTTAGTTTCAAATATAAACAGACTCAAAATTTTAAATAGACTCAACCACCCCCCTCCCCTCTTGAGACTAGCCTTGGGACCAATAATTGGTATCAGAGCAGGCTCTTCAAAAAGCTTATTATTTCCTTTTCTAAAGAGAATCTATGGCTAGCAGTAGCGGACAAGGTGGTAACAACCAGAATGTGCTCTATAATCTCGATGGAGCTACTGAAGGAGGATCAACTGTTAGACCTCCATTTCAAAATGGAGCTAATTATGAGTACTGGAAAAACAGGATGATTAACTTCATTCAGGTTGCGGATGTAAATTGCTGGAAGATCATTCAAAATGGAGCACAAAATCCTCAGATTGCTGGTGCAGATGGCACTATGAGAGATGCTACTGAAGATGAGTACACTGATGCTCATTGGAGAGAAATTTCTCTCAATGCTAAGGCACTGAACTTCATTCACTGTGCTCTTGAGATGTCTGAGTTCAATTGTCTCTCACATATCAAGTCAGCCAAACAACTTTGGGATAAGCTTCAGGTTACATATGAAGGAACAAGCCAGGTCAATGAGTCAAAGATTAACATGTTGTTGAGGGACTATGAACTCTTCACTATGAAACCAGAAGAAACCATTAAGGAATTAAACAATCAATTCTTTGAGATTGTTAATACCTTGAAAAATTAAGGAAGGGATGTTCCAGAGAATGAATAGGTCAAGAAGTTGCTGAGATCTTTGCCAGCAAAATGGGAAACCAAGGTAACGGTAATTACTGAAGCTAAGGATCTTAACACCTTATCTTATGATGAGCTTGTTGATTCTTTAATAGCACATGAGCTTATGATGAAAGACAAAGAAAAGGGTTCAACCTCAGAAGTCAAAAAGAAGAAAGGAGATTTGGCTCTCAAATCTGAAACTGTTGAGAACTCAGACTCAAGCATTAAAGAAGAATAGGTTGCTCTTATCACCAGGAAATTTAAAAGAATGTTCAAAAAAGGAGGAAATTAATACAGAAAAAATGTGAAGAAATTTTTGGGATCCAAACATGACTACAAGAAAGATAGCAATGACATTATTTACTATGAATGTAATAAACCGGGACATGTCAAGACTAGCTGTCCGAGACTGAAGAAGAAAGGGAAAAAGGAGAAGACAAAGAAGGCTTTGGCAGTCACATGGAGTGAAAGTGAAAGCTCAAATTCAGAAGGTAGCATTGAACCTGAAGAAGTGGCAAATCTCTATCTGATGGCAAAAAAGATTGAAGCTGATAAACTTGAAGCTGGCAAGGAAAAGATTCAAATGTCTGAACCAAAATCCTCTAAAGTTGAGGTAAAATTTCTTGAACTTAAAACTCCTGAAGATTTATAAAATGCCATGCTTAAACTTTATCATGAATATGAAAGAATGGCCAAAAAATATGATGCTCTAAAAAGAAAATGTAGACATATTGAAACTGGTAAACAAGTTCATATTTGCTGTGTTTCAACTAGTACCTATGAGGAACTTGCTGAAAAGGAAAGAAAAGCTACTGAGATGTATAATGAGATTGAAAAGAAACTTTTAAGAGTTGTAAATGAACTTGATGTAGCTAAGCAACAGGTTGAATTGAATCAGGATGTTTACATGGTAACTTTTCAAGAAAATGAAGTCTTACAAAAGAAAATTGACTCTCTCACAAAAGATCTTAAAAGATTTACCAATGGCAGACAAAATCTTGATGCATTATTGGGTAATCAGCGTATTCCCAATAATAAGACATGATTAGGCTACAATGGATTCAATGCTAGTTTAGGAGATGCTAGCACTAGCAAAGAATCTGCCCCAAAAGATTTTCAAACTGTGCAAAAGTTTTCCAAAGCTAATCATTCAAGAAAATTCTTTCCAAAACCTACATATCATTCATATGAGACAAATGCAATATGTTTCTTTTGCAATCACATTAGACATATTGTGAAGTATTGTGCTTATAAAAGAATTAGACAGGGATACATACTCAAGTGGAGACCTAAAGTATCCACACAGAATGTTGAAGCTAACCATTCAGGACCCAACTCAGCTTGGGTACCTAAAACTAACTGATTCCTAACAGGTATGCCGCAAGAGCAAGCAGAAGTTGAATGAATAGTATGTGGACAACGCTTGTTCTAGGCACATGACTGGGGACAAATCCTTATTCACCAGATTGGAAATGAAGAATAAAGGATCAGTCAGTTTTGGAGACAGTAGTACTTCAAGAATCATTGGATCAGGCTTAATTGGATCAAGTCCTATAATCAACGATGTGTCATTAGCTCAGGCCTTTAAATTCAATCTTCTGAGTGTGAGTCAACTCTGTGATAGAAACTTTAGAGTGATCTTTAAACCTAATCATTGTGAGATTCAAAGTATTCAAGATGGTTATACTGTGTCTGTTAGTAAGAGATAGGAAATCATATATGTGATTGAC
This sequence comes from Bocquillonia castaneifolia, assembly GCA_948193215.1. NCBI lineage: Eukaryota > Viridiplantae > Streptophyta > Magnoliopsida > Malpighiales > Euphorbiaceae > Bocquillonia > Bocquillonia castaneifolia. Next base: position 8,350 of record CANYLF016096576.1, read on the forward strand.
TTTGATAAAGCTCAAGTAAGTAATTTTTGTTTAGCTTCAATTGACCATGAAAATTGGTTGTGGCATAAAAGATTAGGTCATGCATTTATGCATATCATTTCTAAGCTTTCTAAGCATGATCTTGTGAGAGGTCTTCCTAAACTGAAGTATGAAAAAGATATTGTTTGTGATGCATGTCAGCTTGGAAAATAAACCAAAGCGTCCTTCAAATCTAAAGGAACAGTCTTAACCACTAGACCTTTAGAATTGATTCACTTTGATTTGTTTGGACCTATTACCCCATGTAGTTTAGAAGGCAAAACATATGCATTTATGATCATTGGTGATTATTTAAGATTCACATGGACCTTGTTTCTGAAAACCAAGGATGAGGCTTTTGACAAGTTTGCTAGTCAGTGCAAAAAGATTCAAAACATGCAGGGATATAACATAACAGCATTTCAGAGTGATCATGGAAGAGAGTTTGACAATAAATCTTTTGAGCAATTATGTTTTCAATTTGGAATCAGTCTTAACTTCTCAGCCCCAAGAACTCCACAATAAAATGGGGCTATAGAGAGCAAAAATAGATCACTCTAGGAAATGGCAAGAGCCATGCTGAATGAAGCTAATCTTCATAAGTACTTTTAGGCTGAAGCTATCAACACAGCTTGTTACATTCAAAATCATGCATTAGTAAGACCCAAGCTGAATAGGACTCCATATGAATTATAGAAAGGCATGAAACCCACTGTAAGCTATTTCAAAGTCTTTGGGTGTGAATGCTTTATTCACAATAATGATAAGTCTCAACTTGGTAAATTTAATCCTAAAAGTGATGAAGGTATTTTTCTTGGTTATTCTAAACATAGTAAGGCATACACAGTCTTTAATAAGCGTTCTTTGCTTATTGAATAGTCAATTCATGTTAACTTTAAAGAAGCTTACCAAAATGTGTCTAGTGGAGATGTTGGAGAAATTCTTGCAAGAAATAATGTTGAACAGGTTGAACCTAAAAATGTTCAGACTCAACAAGATGTGGAACAGGAAGCTAATCAAGAGGAGACTCCTAAAGTTGAAACTCAACAGAATGAACAATAAGAAGAAGCTAATGAGCTGCCTAGAGAATGGAGATATCACAGATATCACCAACTAGAAAATATCTTAACAAATCCATCAAGTAGAGTCACAACAAGACAGGAGCTCAAAAGACTGATGGGAAATGTAGCTTATGTGTCTCAGATTGAACCTAAGACTATAAGTGAAGCTCAACAAGATGAGAATTGGATTGTTATCATGCAAGAAGAGTTGAATCAATTTGAAAGAAATAAGGTGTGGCATTTGGTATCTAGAGTCAAAAACCAGCCTATAATTGGGACTAAATGGGTGTTCAAAAATAAACTTGTTGAACAAGGAAACGTAGTGAGAAACAAAGCTCGACTTATGGCTAAAGGATACAACCAGGAAGAAGGAATAGACTTTGAAGAAAACTTTACACTAGTAGCACGTCTTGAAGCTATCCGAATACTGTGTGCCTTTGCTTGTTACAAAAACTTTCTTTTTTATCAAATGGACGTCAAAAGTGCCTTTTTGAACGGATTCCTTAAGGAAGAAGTTTATGTGGAGCAGCCTCCTGGATTTGAAGATCTCTCTTATCCTGACCATGTGTTCAAGCTATCCAAAGCACTCTATGGACTCAAACAAGCCCCTAGAGCTTGGTATGAGAGATTAAGCAAATTTCTGCTTGACAATGGTTTTGTGAGAGGAAAGGTAGACAAAACCTTGTTTACCAAAACTCACAAGGATGAGATTCTAGTGGTTCAAGTCTATGTGGATGACATCGTATTTGGGTCAACTCAACAAAAGCTTTGTAAAGAATTCAACACTCTTATGAAGAATGAATTTGAAATGAGCATGATAGGGGAACTCAATTTCTTTCTTGGACTTCAGATCAAACAGCTTGAAGATAGGATCTTCATCAATCAATCAAAGTATTTAAAAGAGTTGATAAAGAGATTCAAGATGACTGAAGCTAAAGAAAGCAAGACACCAATGAGTATCACAATCAAAATGGAGAAAGATGAGAAAGGTAAATCAATTGAATGCAAGTTGTATTGTAGGAACTCAAGACTTAGGTCTTTGGTATCCTAAAGATACTACTCTTGATTTAGTAGGGTATAGTGATGCTGATTTTGCAGGAAGCCGTGTAGATAGAAAAAGCACATCTAGAAGTTGTCAGTTTCTAGGTCAAGCTTTAGTCTCATGGAACAGTAAAAAGCAAACTTCAGTCAGTCTGTCCACTCCTGAAGCTGAGTACATAGCTGCTGGAAGCTGTGTAGCGCAAATTCTTTGGATCAGGAAAGAATTGGAAGACTTTGGTATGATCTACTCTAACGTTCCTATTCTTTGTGATAATACAAGTGCAATCAGCTTGAGCAAAAATCATGTTTTGCATTCACACACAAAGCATATTGAAATAAGGCATCATTTCATCAGAGATCACATTCAAAATCATGACATTGAGATGATTTTTGTTCCCACTAAAAAATAATTGGCTGATATCTTCACTAAACCTCTCAATGAGGAAATCTTTTGCAGAATCAGAAGAGAGCTTGGTATTTTGAAGCTAGACCAATAGCTTCAAACTTCTTGAAACTCAAAATTTGCATTTTCTTTTTGGTCATATTTGTACATATTGCAATTTTCTCTCATGTGTGTATTTTTACATTTTGTTTCCTTTATTTTATGCTTTCAAATATTCAAAAATTAAAAATTGAAATATTCAAAATATAAAAATATATCTTTCTGTTTTTTTACGATAAGGACTCAATCTTTTCTTGTTCATATCCTTTTAAAGTCCTGATTTGTTTGATAACTATTTTTTTCTTGAGTGTGGTATTTGTTTAGAAGCTGGAAATAGAAACCCAAAAGGAGACAACCATGTGGCAAAGATAGAGTC
>CANYLF016097706.1:0-17032 GCA_948193215.1 Bocquillonia castaneifolia
ATAATTTCCTCTCAAAAAAGAAACTATTTTGTGAATAAATTAAAATTAAAAAAATAAATTAAAAACTTATATACATATATTATTTAACATTTTAAATATTTATATAGACTCTGGTTATGATCAACGATTGGTTGCTAGAATATCTATGAAATTATTGAAACTAGTAATTTTAAATAATTTAATATTTTATTAAAAAATATATTCTTTTAGCATCTTAGAAAGATTATAACTAAATTTTCATATTGTTATCAACTAACAAAAAATAATTTATTTTTAAAAAAAAAAATACAATTCTCAAAAAATACGTTTCAAAAATGAGTCATTCTATGTGAAATACGCAAGCCTTAGATAACAAAATATCTTTCTTTTAAATGCAAGTTCATTAGACACAGATACATTTGTTTTCCTAAGATTTCCAAAAATTCATTAACATACAAAAAGTAAAGAAAGCGGAAGTGGGTGATTGGATAGAATATTCAATATTCAATGATCGATGATAAAAAAAAAATTGCAACTGTAGTGTTAATTAATATTGAAATATAATGTAGTTCAAAAGAAAATTAAAATATAATGATACTTTTTCATATGATATTAACCACAAAAATTGTAATGTATATGATGATAGTTGAAATTTCTTGTGGACTAAACAAAAAATAAGGAAAAGTGGGCCTAGTGGGGATTTAACTAAATGGAGTAGTGGAGCCCTAGCAGATGGGTCAGCTGCTCTTACAGCATTGCAATTGGCCTCAAATTTGTCCATTACAATCTGATGTCAAAATGGGGCTCACAAATCACATCATAGTGTTTTTAAAGTCTTTACATGAAATTTTTTTCTTTTTTTTTTTCCAGTCTTTTACAGGATTTTGTTTATTTTCAATATGCCTAAAGAAAAAAGATTATTAAGTCAAGAAAGAAAAAAGATTATTCATATTTTGAATAGAGAAAGTAATTAAAATCTTTATAATCATAAAATATACTCAGAGAGAAGTGAAAACATTAGCTTTGGTTAGAGAAACAACTTGGCCACATGATTTTAGATTTTAGATGCTATTTAATCTTCAATGCCCATCAATTCTGTTGAAAATGCAATACACTTACAATAAGAAAATGACTCTTAATTGTATCACTGAATTGTTATCAAATAATAGCATCTGCATGGCCCAAAAATCCTTCCAAGATTTGACAAAATAAGATGTTGATGGATATCTAAATCAATAGAGCGTGACAATAGTTCAAGGTGTCTAACTACAATTGGATATTTTATATTTACTGTATTTAAGGTAATTAGATGATCTGTGACCAAAAGATGCAAAAAATAAATTAAGGTTGTATGGTGATGAGATAGCTTTATTCTAATTTAATTTTTTAAGGCTTAAAAAGTATATATATTTCTTCTAATTAATTATACACTGAAATTTCTTAAAAGGGTATAAAAAGTACTGTATGGTTGAATTGGGTCATTTTATTATTATTATTATTATTATTTTCATGTTGCAAAATAAGTACCATAGGTTATTGATAAATATATTTTAAAAAATTAGCAAGTACATCACATGTGCACAGCCAACAACATTCACTTGATGCAAGACAAAGACAAAGACAAGGAACTATATATATATATATATATATATATATATATTGGTAAATTCCTTCTGATTTTTAAGAAGATATCTTAAGTTCGATCCTCGTCTTCACTGAGAGAGGATAAAGGGGTTCAAATGGGTCATAATTGGACTCCAACTCTCTGACAATGGATTACTCTGGATTCAAAGAGTCTGAAATACCTGTAAACGATACCTATAAAAAAAAAAAAAATATACACAAACATTTCACTAACTCAGACAAAGATTTTAATCAAGAACTAGATAGCTACTATATATTTAGGGGTGTATTATTTTATATGATCTGGTTGGGACGTTTTGAGATTAACATAATTAATTTTTTAATTAGTAACATTATAATATAAAAAATTCTGTGTTAACAAATTAAGAATATATATATATATACACACACACACACACCAAAGCCTGCACTGAGTGTACTCTCTGAAGATTTTTTTTTAAATGCTCTCTGAATAATTGATTAATTAACGCAATGATTATAAATTTAGTGTCTTTATTTTTTGATTTTTTTTCTATTTTAATGGTCTAACAAAATTTTTTTCAATTAAGTATCTTAACTTGTGAGTTTACTTTCAACTTGATGTCTTTAACCTATTTTACAGGTCAAACCACCAAAAACATTACAAAACAGTCCCTAAATATTTTAGAAACTTACAATTAAACCTAAAAATTAAATAATTTTGATATTTTCCCTTTTTTTTGATAGTTTGATATTTTCCCATTTTAATCCTCAAACTTATTTTATAATAACTTAAAATTTCATTCAAAAAAAATAAATTTAAAAATGATAATATTTGATTTAATTACATATTATTAATCTATCTAAATTAAAAAAATAATAAATCTACCAAAAAATAATAAAGTTATACGAACAAATAATGTATACATATTAAAAATGAAAATATTATTTGATTTTTTAAATATAATTATTTTATTCTATAACAATATATCTTATAAACAAATATATGAATAATTTAATTAGTTAACTCATATAATATTTAATTTTCAACAAATGTCATGAAATAAATATTATATGAGTTAACTAATTATTATTCATATATTTATTTATAACATATATTTTTATAGAATAAAACAATTATAATTAAAAGAATAAAATAAAATATTTATTTTTAAATATGTCTGAATTATTTATTTGTATAACTTTATTATTAGAACTATTATTTTTTTTAATTTAAATATATTGATAATACATAATTAAATGAGATATTGTCATTCTTAAATTAATTTTTTTGAATGAAATTTTAAGTTTTTTTAAATTAATTTGATGATTAAAATAAAATATTTAAAAAATCAAAATGAGAAAATATAAAAATTATTTATTTTATGGATTAAATTGTAAAATTTTAAAATATTTAGGGACTGTTTTATAATGTTTTTAGTGGTTTGACCTGTAAAATAGGTTAGAGACTCTAAGTTGAAAGTAAACTTGCAAGTTAAGATACTTGATTTAAAAAAATTGTTAAGACACCAAACTAAAAAAAAAATCTAAAAGTAGAGGCATCAAATTTATAATTATCCCTTAATTAAATATAGAGGAACAGAATAAATTAACAAAATCTCTCGTTAATAGGTAAAAAGCTCGAGACAACTATACTCTGTAATTATTTGTTTTCTTTCTTCAATGCCAGAATATTTTAAAAGAAAAAAGGGCAGCTTTGCCTGCTGCCCGAAACATTAATTACCTAAAATGACAAACTGTACAATAGCCAATAATATACCACATTGTTATTATTAAGTAATTTAGCATGATATATAAGCAAGCCATGCATTTTAAAATTTTATAATCAAGTAACTATTGATTAATTTAACAAAAGAATTATATAATCATTATCCGTATATCATTATTTTGCCTAGATAATTGGGAAACATTAAAATATCTTCCTTCCATATAAGCTATAGAATCTCCAATGAGGAGTAACTCCATAAATTATTCTGAGTTGGTGAATGGATTTTGCTCTTAATGCTAATACTACATTTTAAACTTAGAAGGAAAAAAAACATATACTTCGAACTTTTAAATTATTCAAATGGTCCATCTATATATAGTTAAATTGAAATATAAACAAAATTTTAGATCCAAAAATTAACCCACTTAAAGAAAAGAATCTATTAGATATTTGATAATGCCACACAGACTTGACATGAAATGTCCTTTAGCTTAAAGCGAGAATATGCACATACTTACTCTATGTTGTGAGTAGGGTTGAGCACGGATCCTGGAGAATTCCGAACCGAACTCTGGAGAATTCCGAACCGAACTGAAAAACCGATTCAGACCGAACAGGAACTGAAAATCCCCGTTGACTATTTGACTTTATCCAAACCGAACAGTATCGAAAATTAATTTGATATGGTTCTGGATATTTTATATATATCCGTACCGAGAACCGAACCGAACCGAAGTACCGAGTATAGAACCGAAATACACACACAGATATATATATATGCTTATGTTGTTGATAAAATGATAAAATTATTAGTAAAACTTATAAAATTTAATAATAGAAATAAAATTATATTGATCAAATTTAATAAAATTCGATATTCTGGTTAATTGCTTTATAATTATTTCATTAAAAAGATATTGCTTTTAAATTAATGAACAATCATAATCATTTATTTATATATAAGTCAAGTAGTTTTTTATTCAAATATATTTTAATTCCTTTATCCAAAAGAATTTAAAATATTTATCTCTTGATTTTTTAATTCCTTTATGTTTAGTGTATGTGAAACTTTATACATTTTATGGTTTTATTTTGCTAGAAATACTATAAATCATGGTTTTATTTTATGTTCTAATATTGAATTCTCCAAATCTCTGTTTTGTTCCAAACCGTTCTGAACCGGTTCGAAGTACCGAATCTCCGAACCGAACCATCCCGAATTTTCGGTACAAAATGATACAAAAATTTAATATTTCAATTCGATTCTGGTTCTTTCATTTTTAAAGTCTTCGAAACTCAATTCGAGTTCGGAGATTTTCTAATTTTCGGATTCTTCCGAACTGTGCTCAGCCCTAACGGAGAGTGTATTGACTAAATTCAGAGTAATCAATCATATGATATGAGGAAGTGAATGGGTAAGTACACGCGCCAAAAAAATGGGGAGTGGAGAAAGCTCATCACAGTGGTTCAAATAGTGCACGTTCACTTGCCATCATTCTGACAAAAGTACTGTAAGATGTAAATTTAAAATTAGATTCAATACTCAGAAATGACCTTTTTAATTTTTTTATCTGGTAACGCTTCTCTACATCAATCTCTATGTTTGCTTCCTTATTTACACCATCAGATTCTTCAAACTCCAAAGCTATCCAAAAAAAAAAAAAGAAAGAAAATCAATCACATGTTGTTTGTAATATAAATCTTCTGGTGTGATAATTTTTTTTTTACATCATCTCAATCCTTACATCATTAAAAGGACCGCATTATGAAAGTTTATTCAATTTTGGGTCAGACCAGTGTCCCTCTCCAATCACTCTCTCTCACTCTCTTTTCTCTATTTTTCTCTCCTGGTCCTTGCCTTTTCTTGGGGGTCATCATCACTCCATTGGTGTTTTTAGGGACAGTTTGGTAAATTCAGTCATCATGCTCATTTAAAAGCTTTATAGAGTTGTGGGGAAACAAATAATGCAATCCGGGTTGTCTTTATAAATAAAGTGGGTCCTTTACCCTTTTATTTTTTATGTGTGTCCAAATTAGAGTCAGAAGAAGAACTCATTTGAAAATCAGATTGTTAAAGGGTTTTTGAAAAGCCAGCCCAAACCCATGATTTCAATTTCAAGATGTGGGTTGGGCATGCCTTTTTCAGATATTGGGCTACTAAAGATTTTTTCTTTTTTTTTTTAGATCTTCATAGTGTAATTAGCATTATTTTACTATTTCCTTGGAAGTGAAAAATCATGATAGGACTTTTTTTTTTTTTGAACTTATGGTAGGACTTGAGAGGCAATTTCTTGCCTATTGAAAACAACAAAGAGAAGAGAAGAAGGATCCTTAATTTTGGAACTTGTAAGAGTTTGCTTTTTCTCTATCCCATATCCAAAAACTTATTGTCAAAAACTATTTGCACTTTTTTTTGTTAAATATATGATTTATGTTTATATATATATATATTTTCAAGAATTGGCAAGTGTCTACAATATCCAAAATTACATAGAAGACCTCAAACTATATACACCCTCGTTTCAAGAAAAAAAAAACTGACCTAATAAAGTTGCTTAAAATCAACATGTTCTGTTTTTTTGTTGCTTCCGACAAGGGATTGATTTTAGTATTTTTCTTTTGTTGTTTTTCTCAACATCACTTATCTTTTTAATTTCAAGTAGTATTGAATTGTAGCCATGTGCAATACAAACAATTTCCAAACGTAGCCTGCCCTTTTTTCCACCGCTATAGCCCAAAAAGCTTTTAAAACCAATAGGGCTTCGACAGTGGTCCGCATGTAGTAGCATATCTGATTTTGCATCATAATCTGTGATTTATCGGCATCAGCCTACCCTGACTTTTTGGTAATTTGTATTGGCATGCAGCTTAATTGGCTTTGAAGATCAATCGATAGGCAATGCCAACTACACTTTCCTTGCACCAATTAATCTTTGTAAATGCATTATAACTTTAGCATCTAATGAAACCATGCCAGTCCTAGAATTTTCGAGCTGGTCAAACAACGGCTCGGCCTTCAAGCTGTTGGCATGACTACCTGTTTCCAAAGAGTGAAGAACATCTGCTTAAAACCTGTATTCGATCCTCTTCCTTATAACAACTCTTTAATGGACCATGATCTACTGGACGATATCTTTACGATAAATTAGACTCACGTGTAGTGTAGGATGAGTTCCGCTTGTCACATAAACATGTTCTGATGCTAAAACGCCTTTACATAATTACAACTAGATATCTTCAGGTAGCTCAATAGAATAGCAAAAGAAGATGGCAAAGAAGGTGTAGACAATTAAAATAGATGAGAATTGACAGGTACCGACCTCGGTGGGAATTTTACGGCAATATCAAACACAGAAGCACGCTCCTACAAGCTGATAGGATGAGCTTACTCGATTCAAGCTTTTATTATTTTCCATGGTATGTGATGTGAATGATTGGTGAGAATGTAGATAGCCGCAATTCTCCACATTTGTCACATGAGTGATGACTGTATAACGAAAAGTCAGTATATGAATAATCATCATGATCCATTGTAATTAGTGTGTGTTCAGCAAATATGATTATGGTTTTTGCTCTCTTAACAACACCACACAAGCGTACAATAATTATTACTACCTACCTTAGAAATATATATATTGTATAATTATCAAGTTCCATTCAAATTTTTCCTTTCCTTTTCAAAAGAAGCATAAGACAAAGTGAAAAGAAAACATATCAAACAAAAAGAAAAGAAAAGAAAAGGCAACATACAGTTGAAAATTGTGGAATGACTTTTGCGGTGGATATAAATGATTACATGACATCAAGTGAAATGAAATGATATTACCTTGTTCAGATTGCATATTCCACTGGCTTTTCTTTGTGGTGAGCTGCAAACCTCCTATATCAATAATTAATTATCAAATTGAATCTTTTATTTTAGGTAATACTCAACCCAAATGAAAACCAATCATCCAACTCCCAACTCAAAAAAAAAAAAAAATTTAGATTATTGGGGTGAATATCTTTATTTGATTAACAATCTACACCAGCAGATTGCTTAATTCCTCATTAAAAAAGAAAAAAAATTAAAAAATGACAAACAAAGAAACCTCATTCCATAAAATTCAATAGAAACTCGACTCGTACATATTCTCAAATCGATACAACTTCATATTAAAAAAAAATGGGTCTTTTTCATTCAAATAGCAACTGTGATACAATACATTGTGGGCACCATGTTTACAATTTGGTAAATAAAACTGTATTGTTTTTGTTGGTACCTATATTAAGATTGATTCAAGCATGCTTAAAGAGCTTCATGCTAAGCCAATGAAAGTAAACAGCAACAAAAAGTATAGGAACGGTCAATGATATCAAGAAGCAGTAGTACCTGCCATCAATTAAAAGTCTTAAATCACAATTACGGTGATATAATCATAATTCTTTAACTTAAATTATCAATAAAATAATTACCCACAAACCCACCTGTCGTTTTGAATAGCTGATATGATAGGATTGTTAGATAAAGGAAGAAGCTTTGATATAATTGCTGCAAATAAAAATCCCACAAACGAAATAAATCCGATTCCGACCATTAAAATTCCCCAAAACGCCGACGTTTTGTGATTATTCATTCTTTCCCTCTTTCTCGCTTCTCTGCGTCTTCAGTACTTGGAATGTGTTACAGAGGCGACGAATTGAAATCGTCTTTGTTCAGAATTTCTATTTTCTTTTAGGCTTGGGTTAATGGGTCGGGTTTCAGAATAATGGATCTGCAAAAGAGCTGAATGACTTGAAATTGTAACTTTGTAAGTAAGAGGAAAGGGCTCGGGTCAAAAAACTAAACTAAATTGTGGATCCGATTTGAATCCGCTTGTGGACCCGAGTGGACCCGTAATTGAAACCCTTAGTAGCTAATAAAACCCAAACCCTTACTCAGATACGAAAGTTTTGAAAAAAAAAAAAAAACTAAGTGCAAAGTCTCTGGAGTGAGAAAGAGAGAATGGCTAACGCAGACGCAGAAGCGGTGGACTTCGAGCCGGAGGAGGACGATCTGATGGACGAAGATGGCGGCGTAGAAGGTGATGCATCTCCTCGGGCTCCTCTCCCGAAGCTGAAGTCGGCAATCACTGGAGGCGCATCTTCTTCCTCACTTTCTGCTCCAAGAAGGACGAAAGGCCGTGGTTTTAGGGAGGAGGCTGACGCCGACCGCCAAGCTCGCCTCGCCACTCGCGGCGACTTCGATTCTCTCGGCAACGACGGTGGGCCTGGCCCCCAGCGCTGTAAGTCTTGTTCTCCCTCTAGGTCTTCAGTGTTTAATTATTAACTATACAAGTATTTGAAATTCATATATTTATCAAATTAGGGTTTTGATTAGGGTTTACCATTGAATTAGGTTAGAACTTTTAATTAGTTTTTTTTCCTTAAATTTTCTTAAGATTATAAATTCATTTCTCCATGAATCTTGTTATTTCACATTCATGTCATTCTATAATCTATTGAATTGATTTTTGTCGTTTAATACCCTTAGTTAGTGACACTACCTCTGTGCCTCTTTGCAATTAAAAATAAATAAATAATGAACATGAAAATATATTATTATGCTGATCAGCGGTTGAAGGATGGATTATTTTGGTCACTGGTATGCATGAGGAGGCACAAGAGGATGATTTACAAAATGCTTTTGGTGAATTTGGTGAGATCAAGAACTTGCATTTAAACCTTGATCGTCGTACTGGGTTTGTTAAGGTAACTCTCATTTTTCCCTTCTTCCTCTTCTTTCCTTTCCTTGACACTGCTTAGGTTATCTTTTTTCTTCTAGAGAAGTTGGATTTTATTGCACAAAGTAAAATGTGAAATTGATAATCCTCTGAAAATTTGGACAATTCTTTTGGGGACTAAAAACAATTGTTGTAATTATAAACTTGACCTGGTCAACGCAGTGAATCGCAACGGTCCTTTTTGAATCAAATATTGAGAGAAAAGGATCTTAGTGCAGGACTATATTTGATTCAGGCCTCTAGCAAATTCTTTTAACTTGTACACCCAAATTACAACTTGGCTGCTTAAGGCTCACATTATGTATGTTAAAATATTTGTTAGGAGTGGCATCCATGTTGAGGCAATCATGTTTTCAAGTAATTAAATAATTAAAACATTGCAAACAATGTACACCAAACTGATATTAAAAAGAACCCTAAGATTGTGTCTAGCATTGAAGGCAGGTGTATCCTGGAAAGTGCTTGGCTAGCTATCATTTCAGTGGGACTGAAATTTTGTAACCCAAGTATTGCAATTTTATCTTTGAGAGTTATGTTTTTCATTTCATTGTTTCCAGCTACTAATTTGCTTTTCATAGGTACCAGTGTGATTCACTGCATGCTCTTCTTAAAATGTTAGAAATGATTTTGTTCAGTATGTTAACCAGAGTATTACCATTATTATTATTATTCCAGGGTTATGCACTGATAGAATATGAGAAGTTCGAGGAAGCACAAAATGCAATTGCCACAATGAATGGAACTGAACTTCTTACACAGATCATCAATGTCGACTGGGCCTTCTGCAATGGGCCCATCAAAAGGAAGAACATGAGGTTTGTCTCTATAGAATAACCTTATTGCATATAAACTGTAATCAAGAGGTGGAATTTTTAAAATAATTGTAAAGATCTCTGCAATTATGATCATAGTAATTATATCACTATGAAACATACTGCTATATTAGGATTATCATCTATATAAATATGCCTAACTGATTTAAATTACATTTGACTTAAGTCTATGAGTAGTTTGCCGCCACTCTTCTTAAACATCGTGGTTTTCAGGTTTATGGACTCTGATCTTAAGTATTGACAGAGTGAAGTAGCCTTTTATCACTATGTACTATGATTGAATGAGGGCATTTTTTAAAAAGAAATACCAAACAATGTCAAGTGATCATTGGAGATTTATTCTTATACAGTTTCAATATTGTTATCTAGCTTTGTGGTCTGAAGCTTTTTTTAAATGTGTAAGGTTATAGGCAATTGATAATTTGGTTTCTTTTCAGTACTGGATAGAGTGAAGTAAACATTTTGATTTATGCATATTACCTGGACAACAGGCTTTAAGGAAACTATCTAAATGTGGACTACGTGTTATCTGATATCCTTAAGCTGGATTTGCTTATCTGTTTGTTGTATGATGTTTGGTTAATGTGATCTGTGTTTTATTTTTTGCAGATCAGGACGAGCACATCGATCAAGGAGTCCAAGGAGGAGATATTGATGGGCGGCGTTTTTTCTTCCCTAGTTGTTTAGAGGGTGTATGGATTCTCATTTGAGGGGTTTGGCATTAATATTTGTTGTGGAAGATTACAAGTCATGCATGTTTTCAAATAGATGTATGGATTAGTGATGTGTTTGCTGCTGCGGATACTTCATTCCTTCTCAAATTCTGTGGCAGTACTGATTCATATTTTACTACCTTTGAGCTTTTGTAATCATCTCTATTTGGTGATTTGAGGATTTATCTACTCTCATATGTAGTTGTGAGATAACTTCTGAATCTGATTTTTTTTTTTTTTTAAGACCATAGCTTGTGAGTTCATTGTAAAATGATGTGCCATGTTTGGCTAAATGCGGACAATAATTTAAAATGGTTTTGAAGTGAAATGAAGATGCATTAAGAGTCAAAGTTGAGCTACTACCTACTGATGCTATGGTAATGGGATGGCTCAACAATCCAGCATTTGAGTTTGTAGGGAATTTGTTTTAACAAGGTAGAAAAATTCAAAGATTAGTAATACTAAAAAAAGATTAGTGGGATGATAAAGAAATAGGATGCCAAAAAAGAAAAAGAAAAACGGCAAAATTCAGTTTTAAAAGTCCATTAGCTTGTTTAAAAACTGTGATGATATAAACTCGAAAATAAAAGGAAGGATGCTTGTGCTTGGTCCGGTTCAAATGAAATGCACAGCAAAAGCATGCATATTGATATCGTGAATGAAAAACCCATCCCATCCCTCTCGCTCGACTTGTACATTTTCCCCATCGTCTACCTATCATAAAGCCGTTTCTTTTACCTTTCAATATGCAAATATGCCGATTCGAAGTGCCATTACTATTAAGTTCATCAATCTTCAGCTGCAATTTGACAATTCTTTTGTCCGCACGTGAATCGTTTGATGCTATGCCTGAGAAGGGACTAATTTCATCTCCAGCCCATCGTTGGCTACCAGCCATGCAAAATAATGGAACCAAAACATGCTTCTACATTTACAATACTGAATCACATCATCAATCAAGTGTCCTTTTTTTTTTTTTTTATTTCAAAAATGTTTCTACATGTGTGTCAGTTTGATAATGTTGGAGAACTTCTCTTCTCTGCTGTATTATTTCACTGTACAAGCTGTTTAATTGGCTACCTACCTTTTTCTTCAATGTTCCGATCCTCAATTTTCACCGTCACAGCAAGGGTATCAATGCTGCTGCCCCTCCTTTGTTATATGTACAAAATTTGTAAAATTTTTCTACTTTGTTTACAGGTGTGTTGCTGTAAGGTCATTTTGTGAGGTTGTATGCTTATATTACTACGTTTATTCAGGATGCCACAGCGGTCCAGTAATTGGTTATGCATGAGCTTGTTGGAGTCCCAATAATCCTTGCCCACGTCCAATGCGAGGCCTCAGCTCTTCTCATTTCTGCCAACTGTCGTTCAACAGTAAGGTCAGTAGCTAGTATTCTTATTATTCTATAATATATGTTTATCCAGTTCTCAATTTTAAAGGTTTTTTTTCTTAATTTTCCTGGAAATCTTATGCTCACACTTGGATATATCCTATATTTACAGTTGTGTATTATAAATGAGAATTGTTGCTTACTCTGCCATCTCTTAGCTCAAAGATCACTGAATCCTCCGAGAATGGAATCGGTCTTGTTGATGCCACCTGTGTTATTGAAATAATCACCATTAGTTTTATCATGTGATTAATGTCTACTAATCATGGCATAATAGTGCCCCCGTTGCTAACCTTTGGGTCACAGTTACCGTTAAGATACATGAAGGTTTCTGCATCCTTCTCCCAGCTAGCCGCGATATCTTTGTCTATGCAAACTTCTTCATTCTCTTCTGCTTCTACTCTTCTTCGATTATCATCCTCCTTATTCTTTCTCAAATGTGGGAAGCCGCAGTTTTTCCATCTCCATGTCTTCTGCTCCATATACCTAATGTATACTTTTCCATCTGAACCAATCAAGAAAAGCTGATTACCTTCGAAGCATGGGCTAGGAGAAGTGATCAAGGTCACAGCTTTATTAGGCGTCCCATGTTCAACCCAATTCCAGCCTTCACCAGTATTCCAATGATATTCAACTAGTCCACCATCCTCTGACAGCATAAATAGCGACCCTGTAAGTGATAGAAACAATGGCCTCATAGCAGCCCCTGGCAATCGAGATAGAATTAAATGTTGTGACTGATAATGCTCGAGCCACAGTTCTGTCACTTTGTTGTATTGATATAATCGACCATTCCTCCCAGTGACAAATACTATATTGTCTCTGAACAGCTCCTGGTCTACTATGCTTGCTACTTTTGTATTTGGAGGATGTCGGCAGTCTTTCCATTTGAACTTCCTTAGAGCCACCTGTGAGTGATTTGAGTCAGCAATCAGAATCAACATCGTAAGAATGTGATCAGTATAAAACAACTGAACCAGGGAAGCAAACCTTTGCTGTTTTTCATTTTTCTTTTCCCTTTTAATTAGTAATTTACCGGAAGATTAATTGTTATAGTTGGTTCTTGTTCTTGCTACTTACTGTAAACTGTAGTAATCTTCCAGTTTTGCTCACAAAGAACAGTGCATCTTCTGCTGTAACTTTCATAGCTTTACCTGGAATTCCCTCCCATGGAGGTCCAGCAGCCACTTGCTTTCCTTTCCTCATAGCAGTGCAGTTTAACCATGCCAGCTCATTGCCATTCCTCTCTCTGATAAGCAAACTGCCATATATGTCAACTAAAAATAAACTTCCGTTGTAGTTTCCTAGTGCACCTTTCAGAGGCGTTGAGTGATCATGCCTCAGCCAAAGCCATACATTTTCAGTATTAAGATATTCAAATGCCAAACCATCATCTGTTATGAGGAAAAACGATCTGCTTTCATGCATCACTCTTAGACGAAAGTTAGTGTTGATCCAATTGTCGGGAAAACTATATTCTTCTGAAGATTTGATTGACTCAGTAGCACCTGCAACTAAGTAATCTTGCTGAGCTTGGCTTCCTTTTCGCCTTCTTGCCACTGATCTTGAAATTCCTGAATCATTAGGATCATCTTTTATGCCTATGATGCAATTTGTGGGTCCACGTTCTTCTTTGCAGTACTCTGCATTCCATCCTTCTGTCTCTGGTGCATCTAATATCGACCATAGATATTTAATGGACACTTTTCTTCGTGTATTAATTTGATGATTTGGACCTGTATTTTCCCCTCCAATCCCTGGAAGATGCAACTCAGCAAGTCTACCATCATCCAATGCAAATATTATTCTGCCAACTTGAAGCTGTAGCCCAACAATTCCTTTGGCAGCTTTTGCATGTGGGGGGTGTGTGTGACTCAACCATGCTTCAGAATTTTGGTTATCCGGAGTGCCTATTTGACATGAAAATCTTTATATTCAGAAATGAAAGATTTGCTTCGTGCAGCAGAATTATACAAACTTAGTATAAAATTTGCCTTCATAACTATGTTTTATCCGATCAATTTTCATTGATAGTATATAATCAAGATTTAAAGCTTGACAGATGAATTGAATGCAAATCAAATGCCATTATATGAAGCTTTTCTTTATCCAGAATCTAAGTGAAATGATTGTTAGAATCAATGTTCTAGCATGTGCATATATTTTGGAATATCCAGTCACATTTCCTTTTTGAAGCCTATTGAGATCCCCTTTCCCGCATTGTCTTCTCATTCCAAGAAACTTCCAATCATAACATTCAATCACCAAAGCAACGTATTAGTTCTTAAGTAGCTACTTTCCTCACCTGAGTGTTTCAGCATTTGATACTCAAAAACAGATCCTGTGGCTGTAGTAAAAAATAATGAAAAATTTTCATTTGCTTCATCTTGTGCAACGGGAGTCATGGAAGTCAGTTGATGACCTTTAGGACTTCCATGGGCAATCCATTTCCACTTCCTTTGATGTAATCGTCTCTCTACCAATTTCCCACCCTGCATTTTGTACAAAACTTTATGAGAAATGGCATATGTTACTGCATAGTAACTGGTATTGTTTGAAAATTCTGCTGGCCGTTGTATACATGCATTATATGTGTATATATTTGCCATTTTACAACATTCACATATGGAAAGTGTATCCATGCCCAGCTTACATAATTCAGTCAATTCTGAAAGATTTACTATTTATTCTTAAAGCATTTATTGATGCTTAGTACAATTTTAGAATGTTGTTCAATTAGTTATCGTATTGAACACTAACATGATACGGACACAATTTTTCTACTTCATCGGCAGAGTTTCCAAATCAAATTTGACATGATTTACGATAGGTGTGAAAAGTTTTGATAAGTACAAACACGGTACCTTGGTCAAAAGAAACAGAGAAATGGAGTAATCTCCACCTAAGCCATTGATGGTGTATCCTGTTGAAGGTATCAGCAACGCATCTTCTCCTGTTCCTTCTTTCCATATATGTTTCTTCCATGATGGCTTCGAGTTCTTGTCATATTCATAAAGATGGCCTGTTGAGCTGTGTTGCGGTATCACAGTAATCATTATTCTTATAGTTTGATACATTTAGTTTTCTGACCCGCTTTCATGAGTGGTCAACAACACAATCTTAGATATTCTCAATTAAATTAAAAAAATAAGTTCTCCTTTGCATTGCTAGCGTAACTCTTCAGAACATTTACTCAACAATAGCTACAATTTACATGACTTTTCATTGTTAATTAGATGATACTGAAGTTATCTAGTTTCCAAGGGAATAAAATGTTATTGTTGAGTTCGATTGATCTGGATTCTAGAGAGCAGTCTTATTAACACACATTCATCTTTCTATGGCTTTAGAATGGGAGGAGAATGAGATGAGATACCTTATTGTATATACTACTTCTGATCTAACAGAACCAGTATCAGCAATTGCTGCGACATTTGCACCTGGTGGTCGCCCATGATGCACCCACCTGTTCTACATTTATGCCACAATTGTCCCAGTGAATATTAGTCTCCCTGTAAGAATCTACACCGTAGATATATAGAGACTGAAATTCAAAACTAAGACACTAGAATAGCTATTCTTATACTATTATAAATATAAATTTTTACCTTGGCGGGTCAACCTCAGCTAGTTCTAATAATGATCCCTCTTTTGTGCAGAAATAAATTCTCCTGGTAAGCAATGCAGCGAAAAGTCATCAGTGAAACATCTTCTCTATGCTCTAATAGGTATGATGCATCTTCTTGTATGTATAATTCACTTATTGACATTCTAAAATTGAAATGGTGCACTCACAAACCATCATGTGAAAGAACACCAGACTTCAATAGGATTGCACGACTTTGTTCTGCTTCTTTATTTGTGGTTGAATCAAGAATTGGTGTGCATGCAACCCAAATTGGTTGTGAGCTTTCACCGAGTTGCATCTGGAACAAAGATGTATGTAAAGCAGTTAGTACAAGCAACAATAATGTAATAACAGTTGCATTATAAGGTAAATCCAATTTTATCAAGCATAGATTTTGTAATAGTGCGAGCATGATCATTAAGTTCCATATTAAATGATTGTTAGTACAAAGATAGCTATCCACTTAGGTTATGATTGCTAATAGATTTCACACTTAAACTACTGTAGAGGGGAGGAAAGTTAGAAGTCTTTTAGCATACATGCATTGCATATCACAACTCTGCCTATTTTAAAATAAGCAGCATAGAAACAGGAAATTGAGGGCAAGCCCTAGTAACAGTGGATTAAGAAATAAGCAATAAAAGACCAAAATCTGTTTCGTGATTAACGTTAGAACAGATGTACCTGATATAGAATTCCTGCTTCTGATAGAGCAAGAATTGTCTGATTGACAATAAAGACACAGATAGCGTGACCAGCCAACATGGGTAGGTCATGGGGTGCAATCACCCACTGAACTCCGTTCCAGAACCTTTCATAGATAGAGCCGCTTTCACCAGTAACCCAAATGGATGTATCAGACATTCTAGTCAAAGAAATTCTCTTTCTCTGAGGCAGAAGAACTGCAGACTCAGAGTTGTCATCTGCTCCTCCACCATGATCACCTTCTTGCTTATTCAAGCTCTCAGTTTCCTTAGAAACATCATATTCATTGTCTGAGTGGTCTTCTTTGTTTCCTGTTGTCTGATCAATGAAACCTACCTTACTACAGTTATCATTAACACAAGAGACAAGGTCATAAGGAAGTTTAACTTCAACCCAGGTATTGGTTTGCCGTTGGAACTCCCAGAAGCGATCTGTTTTCTGATCGAATTGGCGATTACTTTGTTGAACATAGTCATGTAAGTAACAAGAAGCAATACCAAGAATCAGAAAACGGCTCCCTGACATGAGGACACAGAAGAAAAGTACAAAATGGAAAAAAGACATGGCCACATAGGAGGAGAACGTAATGAGAGGAGGGCCAGAGAAAAGAAAACCCTTCCAAAACTAAGATATGCAAATGGTGTCATGTGTTAGTTTAGTTGGTTTGTTTTGTTTTTTAATAATTCCC